>JAGXCT010036351.1:0-50661 GCA_022495035.1 Philopotamus ludificatus | reverse complement strand
ATCAAGAACTTTCGGAACGAGAATGATCACGATCCTCAGACATGAGGGTGCCAACTAAAGAAGAAGAAGAACAGTGTTAAAGGAGATCATCATGACCAATGGGCAAAAGAAAAACCAAATTGTTAAATTTATAAACTAACAGCTGCTCCTAGCCGTGCCGATTTGGGACCCCCATGTTTTTGATTTTTCTCGAATAACTCTTGTAATATAATGCCTACATGTCACAAACTTTTTGTATTTATCTAAAAGATTCTAAAAAATAAATATTATAAATAATTATTGTCTGCAATTACGAAAAAAAATAAAAAAATTATGTTTTCTCTCGCTTGCATCTGGCACGATGTGCCGAGTGCGAGTGAAACGTGCGAATGACACGAGCTGTGCTCAGTCTGCGGCGAGACATCGTTGAGAGCGTTGTCATTTATGCGTCATATTAAATAGTTAAAAAATCTAATAAAAAAAATGATATTGATGAATAATTAATAATAAAATTCATTCAATTGAAATGCTTGGGGTATCTGAGAGACCCCCTTCGGGCGAATTGATTGTTTTCGAGCCATCGTGACATAATTTTTAATAATAAAATACATACGTATATTTATTCCTTTTGACTTTTTTTACCCGTGTCAAACGAAAAATTAATGTAAAAAAAATGGTTAATTTTCTTCAACCGTGTTTTCCAAAACCGTGTAAAAAGAGAATCATCTATTAATATATATACACGATTTGCCCTCGATTTGCATGGTCGATAGTTAGATTTTCATTATACCTTTATTGCACAATTTTCTATACCACAGTGTTGTTCTTTTTTATAACAACAAGGTTTTTTTTTAAATTTAGGATGCCATTCTTAAATTTTTCTATGAATTACTTTTAACACCACTTTTAGTGGAACGTATCTACTGTGTAAAAAAGAGTCGAGTAATAATTATTAGAATGAAAACTTAAAAATAATTCTCAAGAATATATTTTATTTAGAAAATATACTGATAAGTAGATCCCAGGATTAGATTTTTCATATATAAGTATTTTATTTTTAATTAAATTGAAAAATATGTAAGCTAACCTGAAACGTATATTCTGTGTAAAAAGAGATTTTGAGGGTATTTTTTTTTACTCGGATATATCGGAAGCATTTCGTAAAAATAATCATATCGTTTATAAAAATATTGCATAGGTAGCAATTGAATACTTGATTAAATATTGATAATATAAACGCTTATCTTTTTATGGCTTTAAGTTACAACTGATACGACAGCACTGTGCTAAGAATGTCTACGAAAAGACATTTCAGTATGAGGTATTTGGAAAACTTTGGAGACTTACTTTCGTTATAGTGACATATTTTTTTTTAATACTGAGTTTTTTTCCCACAAAATGTCAACAATATGAACAAATATAGTCGTTATCATATTATTGTACATATAAATAAAACGCAACGTGTCATTCCGTACAAAAACACAATACATATATCGATTAGGGTGACCATTTAAATTAATCGTTTTTTGTAATGAGATGAAATTTAATGGATTCACAATACTGATAAACTGAAAGTGAAAACACACGTTTTAATTAATTATTCTGATCTTGTTATATAAACACCGCATCCGACACCACTTTTCCAATTTTGACAGATCGTGACTACAAAGCGATTAGAAAATTTTGGGTGGTCAAACAAAAATTGCCCACGAGCTGTGATTAAATATTGATAAACCGATTTCTACACCGCTTGGGGCAATGTCGTCGCTCTGAAAACAGCGTAATCACAGGGCATCCCAAAAACGTTAGTAACATTTTAAAATGTCAATATACATAGATAAAAGCGCCAATCCCGAGGTGGTTGAGGCCGCGGAGACACCAGTACCAGCCACCATGGCCTTCAACTCTACCAGACCGCTAATCATATTCAACGTAGGAGCCACTATCCTCGCACACACAATGCCACACACACACAGGATTGTTAATGTTAAAAAAAAAATGAAGAAATCGATGGTCACAGTAGCTTGTTTGGCGTTTTAATGTGAATCACAAAAATATAAATAAGATAAGATAAAATGAAAATTGTATATGTACCTTCGGGCTATATTTTAATATTCGTATCCTTAGATTTGTTCCATTTCATCATTATTATATTATTTGATCTGAAATAAAAAACAATTAATATTACTATTATGTAAATCTGATAAAATGACGGTATGCGCCTTTGTTCTCAGCACGATTTGAGGTTGTTGACATCAAACAAAACGGCAATTTTTATTTCATTATCAATAAACATGGAAAATGGCGACAATTCATTGATAAACAATCGATAAAAAATGGAAAATGTGGAAATTTTTTAGTCTTTGTGTTAGCCGGATGTAGCCCCTGAGACTTTTTTCCTATTTTCAAAGCTGAAAAAGGCATTAAAGGAATACGTTTTTTCAATATTGAAGAGATAAAGCTATATCCAAAATTGCGTTCCGGAAGTAATTAAAAAAATAAAAAAACTCGCAAGTGTGTGATGTATCTTATGGAAACTACTTTTTATTTTATCAAAACTAGTACAGGCGGCCCTCGACTTTCCCAGACAATTGGTTCCTGAAAATGTAAGCGAACGTTGAATGTTCGATAATCTTTAACCTAGACGTGCCGACGTCGAGTCTATTTCGGACCCTAGGTTTATGATTTTTATCGAATAACTCTTTTAATGTAAATCTCACATGTCACAAACTTTTTGTATTTGTCTAAAAACGTCTTAAGAATAAATATTATACATAATCATTGACCTTCATAAGCCGCAATTGCGAAAAAAAATAAAAACAACAATATTCGCTTCTGTAGCCACGGGCGCGATGTTTTTTCTCACTCGCATCCGGTTCGATGTGCCAAGTGCGAATGAAACGTACTGGTGACACGTGCCGCGACATCTGCGTCGCGTCGAGACATCGCATCGCGTCATTTACGCGTCGTTAATAAACCCACTTCGGACGACTTAGTTGTTTTCGAGCCGCCGCGAAGAATCGGTTATTAATGTCATTAGTCGACGTGTCCTCAGTCTGCGACGGAACATCGACCAAAAAATATCGACCAAATTTTGAAACATTTCATGAATAACTATTTTTATTCTTAGTAATCCATTTAAAAAAAAAGTCAAGATATTAATGAAGATTTCATTAATATCTTGACTTCAAATGCTTGGGTCTATTTTACATTTTAAATAGACCCCCTTCGGACGACGCCGTTGGTTTCAAACCGCCGTGATGGATCGGTCAAATATTATAAGTGTACGTTAGGCTTTTTTTATATGATTTCCAAATGACTGAAAGCATTTCTTTATCCTTCGCTTTCAATGCACTAGGATTTTCTACCAAGAAGCATATCAATCGGTTTTTATAAAGTTTAGATCCAAGGGCAATTGATTCTTTTTTCGATAAGAATGTACGATTAGACATTTTTTCGCAAATACAACCAACTCGTCTAAATTAAATATTTAAAATTATGTAAAGACCGCCTCATTTTAATTTGTCGAACCAGCCATTACTTGCTTGAAACACATTGTTAGAATCTTCTTTAAATCCAGTCTTCCAATCTTTATGCGAACTAAGAGCCTTAGCTTAAATAATTTAAAACCTAAGAGGGACTTTGTTTCGATGTTGATCATCAAATCCGTGATGACAAAGATATTTCGACTTCATAAAAGCGAACAATTTTTTTATTTTCGACAAAAATCATGAACTTTTATAAATGTACGAAAGTCGAGGGCCGTTTGTATAATTAATAATTTGTAATTTAAAAATCCATTATTCTAAAAAAAATTCGATATTAAAATTGAGATTATCTTTTTACACTGTAGATGCAATCGAGATACGTGCAAAAAATATTGAGACGACATATAAAAATGAAAATTCACGATTATTTCTTTTAAAAAAAATCAGCAACTAGGTTAAACACACGTCTGATATATGTGTATATAATATATAAAAAATATATTAAGCTTTAAATTCAATATATGTACATATTCATTAATATGCACGACAATAGATGCATCTGATCAATTATCTTATCTGAAAATTTTCAATGGCGAGATATAACTACAATATTTTGTATAAATTGTTATAATAATCAGAGAAAAAAATGTTAAACAAGCTTTCTTTCTTGTTAAGTATTTTTGTTTATATTTTTTATAAGCGTGTAAAAAAGTAATTGGTCCGAACTTTCTGAACCGTGTTATTTCGAAAGCGTATAAAAAGTGAATCAAGTGTATATCTGTTACAAAGATGCAATTCAATACTCTTCTTTATATCTTATTGGGTAAAATCTCCATACACAATTAATGTGTGCTCATTTAATTAAATCGATTAAACAAGTATTTTGATATTCAAAAAAATATTAATTCGCTTTTGATGACATCATTTTTTAATGGCATCGCGTAAATTTCACAGGACGTTTCGAATCGAAAATAATTCATTAGAAAGGAAGCTGATTCTAAATTATCAGTGGGACTTTGATGGCATACCTCGTCATTGAGCAAATAAAAAAGCATGCGACACCACATTTTATCTGAATATACGTACGTACAACAAAGGGACACAATGTCTCGGTAATGTGCATAATATGAAGAGTTCAAGAGCAAGCTTTGTCTTGGACACACCATCAATTGAACTCAACACTCCGTTCAACGCACTCATCAACAAGTATTTTGTACGAATACATTTTAATGTGTATAAAAAGTGCATAACACAGTGTCCAACATAATAGTTTTTTCTGCTTCATTTTATTTTTGTAATTATGATAAATTTAATCGCATATGCACGACAATGCTCTATTCAGGTGACGTCTATTGTGGAGCTTTTTTCCGACATCGCCGATAAAATGGTGAACACATATTCGAACATTGGCGATGCGAACATTTAAATTAAACTTCATGCATGTATATATTTATAAGTATTATGTCATGAATGTGATGATGTATTACGTCAAAATATTTTTTTATTGTTAAATATTTACAATTACAACTCGCGGTCATTTCATATTTTTAATGATAGCAATATGTGCATTTGAATTGATAAGATATTTTTTTTATTCAAGCAATAATAATTTCGATATATAAATATTTAAAAACATTCATAAATATGATAGAGAATTAAATAATTGCTAATAAATCATTATTTTTTTTTATAAACAATTACAATTACTATATACAATTACAATATACTCCTGATTATCTGGAATTATTTCTTTAATGAAACGACATTATCGTACTGGCCTTCTTAAAACACTTCGTAACAAAGATGATAAATAAATTAATCTCTAGAAAAAAAATACTACACTGTAGCGCTACATGAAGTACTCGATCTTGATATAAATTCAGGTCAATAACACTCGTTCGATCGTGGAAGAAAATTTACCTGATGTAGAATTTTTTTTTTGGATCGAACGAGCCTGAGACAAGAGAAATGTCTGAATTAAGGGATCTAATGCCTAATACAAAGCTTTGAAAATGTCGATAAATAAAACATTGATGAGTGGTTAGAATATGATTCATGCGATCCAAGTTTTCAACATACAAATGATGCGGATATTATTTCCAATCTCAGTCAACCAAGTAAGAAATTATCAATCGTATTGGTCACAACACAGCACTGACTAATGTTGACATTATATTGGAGCACATCGACCAATGAGGAATCAAATATAAGGATATAATAGTTAAGATAAAAGTATGCTTCAGAGTTTCATGTATATGTAATTATATTTTAAAACTAAATGAATATTAATAGATCGCATTAACCGTGTTTTTATATTATCCGTGCCCCCCCCCACTATTAGCCTCGACAATCGGGAGTGTACTGTATTAGTATAAGTCACTTTTTAAGAGGGACACTTTTGAAAGCACCATGTTTGATTTATTATATACTTTTTAAATCCTACTCGGTGTATTAATTTTATAAAGTTATCAATTATTTTCAGTTAAACTAATTGTTTTTATTTTGAAAGGATTCACAATTTTTAACAATTCTTTTTAAAATATGAACATCGATCCGTGATATACACCTGAAAAAGCACTGATCATATTGTGTACAGCTGAAATATATATTTTGTGACAGATAAACAAAAATACAAAAGCATAGAATATAATGAGTCAAGAATAAAACTAAAATCGAGCCGTAAAAAATAAATAATAACAAAGTTAGATTTTAACGCGTCGTCAATAAAATCATATCTCCGTAAAATCGCCCAGGGATTATCGATAGATTTCATTTGTCCTTATTCGACCAGTAAAATAAATAAAGCTTACTCGAGAATTTAACGACTAATTTCTGAGAAGAAAAATATTGTGCGTGACTACAAGTGAATATTATACAATACAGTCTGTTCACTTACGACCATTCGCACTTACGACGAAGAGAACATTTTTAAAAAATCCATTTTTTTAGTCAAATATTTCAGTTTACATTAAAATATTCCCTGAAATTCGTCAAATTTTGGTACGAATAAGACGATGCAGTCGATTACCTAATCTTTGAGTACAATCTATAATTATTTAAAAAAAAATTAAATAAAAACAGCAAGTGGTCTATAGCCTCCTGATTCCACAAGCATTCTACAGGTGAGAAATTAAGAGGATGGTGCTAACTTTAAAGTGGATTATTTAAGAATTCATTTTGAACAGGAAAGAAGTATCTAGAATAACTAATTTGCAATATGTTTTTACTTATTTTATAAAACATATCTAAAATTAGATTAATCATGGAAGAACCACAAGATTTTTTGAATTATAGCAAGTATTTAAAAAAAATCTTGACTGCAAGTTATTAAAAACACAAGTTTTATTATAATATTTTTAGATATTATTAACGTTATAATAATTATAGTGCATGGATGTGTACATACTGCAAAATTAATTTCTCGCAATTGGCTAGTACTCTGCCACCCAAAGACGTTTAACCTGTTCTGACATATTATCGACGTTCAACACCAACTGACATCATAACAACGCCACAGATGCAGCAGCAAAACGAATACTACGAAAAACACGGCATTCCACCATACCGTACGTAACCAATGAGACGCTTACAAGTAAATCATCTCTCGATGATGAATCTGGAGGAGTTTGCGGCCAAAAGATATGTATTTACCTTTCACCCGGACAAATTGTGATTTATCGGCGAAACAATTCGCAATCAATGCTCAAAATGACTTGCTTTCTATCGACAAGCGTGCGGTCGGTATGTTGCCCGAAGTGATATCCAAATTGCGAGATTCAAACAAACAGTCGTTAGTTATAAAATGTGATACGTACCAATTGTGTGCCGTATCAATTTAGCGATCGGCATCCATCTCCGCGAAATAGATCCGGCATCAAGATCGCGGTCAACCTATGAAGACGGATAAACATCCCATTTTCATGGCCGAGTGATGTCAATGAAAGCAAGATTTGTATGAAATATAATAAATATAAAGCAAGAGATGCGAGGCCGCAATGGGAATTTGTCATGAAACCATACATATGAATATCATCGAATGCCGAAAGGTCATTGTCGATGATGAACGACATTCACTAAACATCTACGATTAGTAAAAAAAAACTTGAAGGTTTCCACCAGCTAACGTTAGAAGTCAAACCAGTTTGAAAAATTGGCGGGAATTATAAACACGACAAAACTTATGATTAAAGATCGCGTACAATAGCAAATAGGCTTAGGGTACAATTTTAAAATCGATGCATTTCTAAACTTTTTAAAAAATATTTAAAAAAGTATTAATGTACAAGAAAATAATAAGTATGAAATTGAAATAATAAAATTAATAACAAAAACAATATCTTTGACAATTATGATAACAGTAACCCAAAAATAGACTAAAAATAATGTATTGTACATAGTGTATATAATAATTAGAAATTGAATTTTTGTATTCAATTGAAACTGTCTTTTGTTATTGTAGAATTGCAACTGTACACAAATCAGCACAGATATTCATTACGGATGTTGTACAGACGTGCATAAAAAAAATGCTGTAATTCGATGATGCATGTTTTGGCAGTCATCTGTCAAAGACCAATTGATTTGATAATTTTTATGATTTCAATATTTCTCTAAAAAAACACGCAATCGTGTCCCAGATAACCGAAGTACAGTCAAGCCTCCTATAGCGCCAAGATATTAGACTATCGCTAAGGCGTGCAATGTTGGCCTGCCGGCCCAAAGAGGGGCCTGCCCCTCCGTAAGGCTAGTGGATCAACCTGCACCTGGATTACGTAGCCAACTAATGTTGTTCTTGGCGTGCTTCGAAATGACGGAGGAAACTCCAACAACGACGAGCATGCGAAGAATGGCAAAGTAAAAGCCATACGCAATCATCATCATCATCATCGACTACGCTATATAAACCCTGTTCTATAGAAAAATAGATACCTATATAAAATTCGAGATTAGGTTTTCTGTATATAGTAATTTGTATTTAATGGAAGTAAATAATTAATCGAAACATTTTTCCATTATTTTCTAAAATTAACCAAAAATGTCAAGATATTGATGAATTCTTTGTCATGGCATTTTTTTAAATGGATTATTATAAGAATAATTATAATTATTCATATGCTTCATAATTGGGTCGATATTTTGATTTTTTATAATAATCAATATGCCGCGTAAATTACACGCTCACTCGGGGATGTCTCGCCGCAGACTGAGTACACTCATACATTGCACATCGTACGGATGCGCGCGAGGAAAAACATCTCGCCCGTGGCTGCAGAAGCGAATATTGTTGTTTTTATTTTTTTTCGCAATTGCGGACAATAAAGGATAATGATTATTTATAATATTTATTCTTTAGACTTTTCCAGACAAATGCACAAAGTTTGTGAAATGTAGGATTTATGTTAAAAGAGTTATTCGAGAAAAATAAAAAAAACTAAGGATTCACAATAGACCCCATCGCCACGGCTAGGTTAACATGGGCTTGTTCTATTTTTAGTTTGTTCATGTATTATATTTTGTTGTCAAACAAAGGGCATTGAATTTTATTTCGTGCGGCAATGTATTACATATTTTCGAAATAAGTAATTTAACCTTGAAAATATACAATTTTTGTATAAAATGGTACTGAGAAAGGAGCACTATTAGAGGGATTGTCGCATATACCGCTCTTTGGCAATGTACGCTATAGGAGGGTTGACTGTATTAGTTCCTTTATTCTGTTTCTGGTCTTTAGAATTTGGCCCAAAAGCCGGCGGTCCAGATAAACCGACATCCCAATTAAGCGGAATATACTGTATATAAAGAGAGTTCTTAAAGAGAGCTGACGCTGATGATTCGTACCCATGATGCAACACAATGTTTGTACCCAGGGACCATCATTATTATCTAAAGTCGAGTACGCCATTTGCTCAAATTGTCAGCCTCTCGTGTCGGCGGACCTGCCTCTATTAAATGTCTCTAATGGGACGCTAGATAAAAAAAATGCAAAGAAAAAAAGTCGGACACGTATCGTCGAGCAAATATCAACGACATAATCAAAACTCATTCGCACAATATTATTAATAAAGATTTAACATCTGACGCAACAATACACTAAAATGAAAAAAATGTTAGCATAGTGCTGAAATCCGCAAATATTAAATGCAATCTATGTAATTTTTTTTATAAATAAAACTGTTGTAATCCCTCTATAAGTGGCATAAATCCGTCGCTTCTCAAAATGTTTTTTTATAATAAAAGCATCAATCCGAAGGTTTCCTTTAAATATAAATGGTCTTTTCACGATATAAAATTGTGCTAAAATTTAATCGCTTTTTTTAAACGGCGATTCTTTTCAAATACTGTAAATATTGCTATTCAACTTTGGCCATTGTTTGCAATTAACGTGTTGCAAGTAGCAGTCGAAAAAACTAATTGTTTTCCATTTAAAAAATATCTTTCAATAATCATTACAAAGGAACCGTTATAACAAATTACTCTCTCGCGTTTGGGAAGTTTCCAATTGTACAGATTTCTACGTCCTCTTAACATTCAGCGCCACAATTAGCTGTACGAGCATACACAGAAGTTATCAACTCCTTAGAATAATGAACAAAGAGAATGCAAGAGGAAGTTCTAATTGACATATGAACCCTGCCCACAACTGGACACACCCACCGAAAATTGTGACAACATAACACAGATACGACGAGCAGAGCACGATATTTGATGCAGCGTGGAATGCATCAAATATCAACGCCACGAAAGAATTAAATACATTTGTTTAATTATCATCGTTATATGATCGTACCATTGACGTATCAAACATGAAACATTGCTGAATTTGGCGTAGAATGTGTAAATGCGAAATGTATTTGCAAAAAAATAACAGATTGCAAAATTTATTATGTGAAAATTAATAAATTTGACCTTATTATTGTGAAATTATATTTTTAATTATTATTTATCGCTCTTCCGGTCTGAGCGCATATGATTAATTAAATATGGCCCGTTTTTTATTAATCCGAAATAATAATTATATATATATAAATGTAACCATTGATTTTTTTAAGTAAAGTTCATAAGGTTTGCACTTTCTATCGCTTCAAAATAATACGTGTATAATCCGCAGAAAAAAGTTTATTAGAATTGAACTATGATCATCATTCAAAATAATGATAGTCTAGAAAATTTGGCACATACGATTTTTTCCACCTAAAAAAATTAATACATTGCGATGTTGTGAAAGGTGTTAATTAAATTGCGAAATATAATTAGCGAGCGTAAACGATTTTGCTAATTTTTATTTTATTACACAGCCGATAACTCTAAAAAGGCCATTAAAATTTGAAATATCTCCGGTCAATCGGAGCAGTGGACTCCCCCCGCAGAATCTCTCGCTGCATTAGTCGAACACACACATAATATATATAAATATATATACAGACGCAGCGTTGCATTCGCATGGCCAACATTAATTTCACACGTATGATGCTGGCGAAGAAAGTGAATAACGATAGACGACGCTATGGGCATAGCTAATGGCGTCGGTGAAGGGTCAATCAATATGTACGACCTTGCCAGAAGAAACTCGCGTTTCGTGACCGAGTGGAAAGCCACCTGCTTCTTGATGACAAGAGAGCTAGCTCTGCGCAGTTATTGTGCTCTTTTTATACACACATATACACAAATAATGATAATTACTATAGAAAGCAAAACAAATATATGCTTAAGAATTTTCGTTGCGTACAAGTGGGACATAATTTAAAAAGATTAAGTCATTAGGGAGCTTTTTTTATTCTTTTGTGTGAACAGTGTGGAAATCTAAAAAAAGGCGAAGAATGCAGTTTTGCAAATCGCCGCTCCGACAATAACGAATGAAACTGAAAGCAATTCTTAATTAAAAATGATCGTTTCGCTAATTCGATAATATTTTTTTGTTGGTGTTGCAAAATTAACAACGGAGCAGATGATGATGATGATGAAAATCGTAACACTTAGTAAAAAAAATAACGAAACACAAACGATATGTGTGAATGAATAAATTGAAGGCATATCCGCAAAAATGCCGACTATGCCGACAATTTTTGCGATATCACGCTTAAAATAATATTTACACGAAATATAAACATACGTTCTAAAAATATATTGCAGGGGTTAATAGTATACATGTACACGTTATGTATTACTTAGAAGCCATAGGCACGTTATCAACTCTAACACGTGCAGCAACACTCTTTCGCGTTTATATAACAAGGGAATAGAAACGTGATAAAATCCAAATTGCAATACTATCGCACACAGTGAAACAAGAGAAAAATTAAACAAAAACAATGAGGAAACGAGCTCGCATGGCCTATTTGTTCGATATGGATGACGTTGTGTGACCGATTGCGCAAATCGAAGTGCGAATTTGCCGTGCATTGCTCAAAAGCGTTACAGCAAAACAGGCACGTGTTTCAGTTGGACGTCAGAACCAGAATAGCCATGGACTTCGTGTTAATTTACCATTATTCTTCGGCGGTAATACAAAGAGTTGATTACTTCACACTTGCATGTATTAAATCATCGACTCGTTTTATATTCAGTGGTTTATGTTTTGACGGGAAATCCCTCGAATACTCATCGGAAAGAGTCGGTAATGCAAGCTTTTGTCAATGACTCAAGATTAAACACGTTTTTACGCTACGAATCAATTTGTCATTTTTTTGTTTTGATGGTTATTTTGTGAGGATAATTTTTAAAAATACTGAAAATTTACAAGGACGTTTTAAATATTTTCAATGGGTATGGAGGAAAATATGAACAACTTTCGATCCCTTTATATTTTTTTTAGTAATTAATTTAAAAAAATAGTCTTTTATCAATTATTAACTAATTATCAATACAAGAGAGTTAATATAACTCAAGCTGGGCGACTCAATGGAAATATATTGTTGCAATTGTCCATCATTATCTTGGCATATATATTGTATTGCATGTCATTCTTGGAGAGATGACTTTTAGCAAAGTGCCTGAACGACATATTTTAGAAATTATAATATGTATCGCTCTCCCACTCTGTAGGACGGACGTATTGGCTCAAAAGATTTTTTAGCAAAAAAATTGAACCATGTTTTGAACCTTGCCTTGATCAGTATCTTGACTTTTATTTAAAAAAAATGGATTATTCTAAGAATAAAAATAGTTATTCATGATATGCTTCATAATTTGGTAGATATTTTGGATTTTTTAACTAATCAATATGACGCGTAAATGACAAGCGCACTCGGTGATGTACTGCCGCAGACTGAGGTCTCGCCGCCGACTGCCGCTCGCGCCGCACATGTCAATCGTACTGTTTCACTCGCACTCGGCACATCTTACCGAATGCGAGCGAGAAAAAACATCCCCCGAGTGCAACAGAAGCGAATATTGTCGTATTTATTTTTTTTCGCAATTGCGGACAATAAGGGTCAATGATTACGTATAATATTTATTCATTAGACCTTTTTAAACAAATACAAAAAGCTTGCGTAATGTAGGATTTATATTAAAAGAATTATTGGATTAAAATCAAAAACTTGGGTCCCAAATAGACGGCATGGCTAGGTTTAAAAAATGACTTTTATTGAATAGAATATCAGATCAAACCCTATAGATGTTTCTTATTCATAATACCAATGTTTTTTTTATATATTCGTAAAATAAAATTAATAGGAGTAGAACGAAGATTCGACCAACAAATGGTCAGAGTGGAAAGGGCTAAGGAATATCTGTTGATGTAGAGACCAAAATTATAGGGTATAAGAATTGCAACAATTGCGTAAATATTTGTTACTCTAGTTTTTTTTAGCTAAAAGGTCGTACGTACATCGGGTGATAAATTCATCAAAAACATAACAAATATTTACCAATTTTATTCTTCGAAAATGAATTTGCTAAACAAGTTGACATTGCATAGTAACTTATAGAATATCTACTAATATATTGAATACATTTGAAATATATTTTTAAAAATAATAAAATTACCATTAGCATAATTTTACATATTGCATTGCAAAGCCCCCAAAAACCATGCTAGCTAAATTTTATTGAATTGTCAATACTATTTTCAAATATTGTCTACAGTATAATTGTTAAAACATTTAACGCAAACTACATCTGATTATCTTTTTACACGGTGCAGAAAGTTTGGACCAATTACTTTTTTGCGCTGATTTTTTGTTCAAGCCCGATTATAAAAAAATATAAACAACAAAAATAATTGCCGAGTAAGAAAATGTCATTTCTTGACAAGATAATAATATTACACTCGTTCCTTGATTTGAGCGGATTTTTTAAGCGGTTTTGAGCTAACACAACCTTTAAAACCGTGTTATGTTAAGAAAACCACATAAAAACATTTTTTTTACCTATATTGTATTATAATTGCTATATAATCCACATCATGTGACTTCAGCAAAAATCATTGTGACCGTTGTTAGGGGTAATAATGCTCCAACAAGAGATGAAGAAATTGCTGATATGGATATCATGTTTTTTGCAGTTGTTTTGAAACGTATTTTGTATGAATTCTGTCTTTTTTATGCGGTATATTTATTTCCGTATCCCATGATTTTCAATTACGCGGTTTTCCATGGAACGTATCTACCGCATAAATCGAGGGGTGGGCGTGTTCATATTCCGAGAATGTTATCATTAGAAAAAATAGCAGTAATTATTGATTTTTTATTAGTCCTACGAATAAAGGCACGTTTATTGTCAGACAAATTTGTAACTATTATTTTACTTTGTAATCCATGAAAAATAATTTCACGTGCAAAAAAAAACTAAAAACAAAATTATTTTTTGAAATTGCGATTTGGTTTAAATTAAAATGACACTACTGCAAGTTACAGATATAAATATATATATTTTCGTATGTAAAAAGAAATAAAGCTCGAAGTGAGAGGGTAGTGAAAGTGAAAAATGAGTTGTTACGGATTGAAGTCGAAGCAAATTTCGACCAAATCTATTTTACAAATATCAGATACAGTCGGATTCTCTTGGTTTAGAGTGCAAGAACATTTAAAAATAATTTGATTCATATACAAAGTGTGTGGTTACCGCATCATTTAAGAAATGAAAACAAATATGTATGGGTTTGAATGTTTAAAGAATTAATAAAATTAGAAGAAAATTCAACATGTTTTCGACATCTTGTGACATAAGAAGTAAGGATAAGAAGTCTGTTATGTTGTCGAACCAATATAGAAAAAACAGTGCCTTCCTAAAAGCAGAAATTAAACCTAACGGTCCTTTGTTCTATATGGTGGAATTATTCATTATAAAATTCTTAAATATGTCCAGACAATGACGGCATAGTATTATATTTATATTGTGATAAGTTGGACCGATAATAAGAAGCAATTCGCGGAAAAAGACCTAGAATATTCAATAAAGAAAACATATTTTTATTTATTTATATATTTATACGAGACCTCATAGTTAATATTACTCGGGATAAATTAATGGAAAACAAATGGAATTATTAATCCATCATATTCTCCCAATCCTGCTTCATCGGATTACCATATATTTAGACAAAAAAATAAAGAAATATCGAAGAAGTGAAAACGGGTCTCGATTTCTATTTTTCATCCAAATCAAAAGATTGGATATCGAGGAAGAATACATAATTAATATTGATATAGTAATCTATATTTTTTAAGTAACTCATAATTTTATGCGTTGGCTTTTACGATTTTATGCTTTAAGACGATGCAATTTTATGATCAATATATTAGTAAAATACAAATTTGCGCGCTATAGTAACGACATTGTATCATTCAGACACATAATGCATTTTGTTATATTATTATTAATAAAACACTACATTGTTTTATAAAAAGAAAAATGCGATTAACTATCGCAAAATAATGAATCTCATAAGGCTAGCTTATATATAACGGAATTCGAGATAGCAAAATGTCAACTGAAGCAAAAGGTTACGCGGATGATGCGAGGATTCGCAAACAAGAACTCCTTTCTGGCCTCATACACCGTTATCAAGCACGTTCTTGTCTCTTCGCATTGACGACGTCGGTGATAGGAATGAGAAATTTCAAAAAGATTTGATTAAATTTTCAACAGTGGAATGCACCGCAGAAGAATTCAGCGCAACAAGGATACGATAACGGTACATCTGGTGGCATTCGATGACCGCTCCGTACGCATTTGTTAGTCTAGTTATGCAATGGGTATTTTGAGTATCAGAATGTGTTATAATGACCCAAAAACCAGTTATCGAACACCATTGAACAACCGTGACTAGCAAAACCTGCATTCTGCCGCGAAGAAGACGGTTACGCACGTGGAAACGAATGTGACCGAGATTGATTGATTTTAGAAATCCTCAATGAGTGATGAGTTATGATTGATGAAGCCAACTATTGTAAATTACGCTCAACCCGCAGAGAAAATGGCGATGATGAATGCCGCGGTTGTAAAATTTTATCATTCAAATCGCTATATAATTGTGTATAAAGAGTTTGATCATTATAAAAATATTAATATAACGTAGAAGGTATTATAAATAAATAAAAAATATGTTAACTTTTACAAATCGTACTCGGCTTGTATTTAACAAACAAACATTTAGGTCGCATTGCCTTTGAATCAAATAATAAAAGAAGATAAGTCTGAGAATAAAAATCGAATGAAAATATCACAATCGGTTTACAATTATTGTATCAATAGAACGATGGACCAACGTGACATGTGAATTGGATTACGCCGTCGTAAACTAAGACAATGTACAAATTTGTATAATTATTGGATTTTTATTTACCATACAAAAAAACTATAAATCTAATGTCGTGCAGGTGAATATGTGCGACTATGCGAATTTTGGTGGATTTATTTCTATTATTAAACGAAATAAGCGGGAGGTCGCAAACGCGATCTTTAAAAATATGATCTCGTAAATATTGTAGAATATAATCAGATATATGTGCATATTATCAAAAAATGTTCATTGATCATATTATATAATATAATATAAAGGTCACGAGGGCAATGTGGCTGCCATATGCTTACAAGCACAATATTCTAGTTGTTCTATAAGTTAATTTCATTTTGAAGTAAATAAAATGCTTGTAAAAACTATGAAGTTTGTACACGAAATTAAACACACATAAAATAATCGTTTTTCTTCATTTCCGTATGTATAATACATACATAGAATAATATTGTGTGGGACATACAAATTGGAAGTTTTACATAATCTTCCGACGAAAATTTATTAGTGAAGTATTTTTTAAAATATTATATTAGATTGGAGCATAATTATCAGGTGTTTTTGTAGGAGAGTTATTTGTTAATAAAAATTGCTGTATTGTTTACTTTTTAATAAAAATATTATTTTAATTTCAGGTTATAAAAATACGTATCGATAATCATATCATTATATTATGCTTTACGACGAAAAAGGATGGAAAGCAGCGCAGTCATTTTGCGATCTCAATGAACTTTTTGGCGAAGGAACAATCAGCGAACGTCGATGCAGGGAATGGTTTGTCCATTTCAAACCTGGCGACATTAGCTTGGAAGATACGCCAGAAATAGATGGGCCATCGGATTTCGACGCCCGGATACTTTTGGCAGTCGTAGAAGAGGACGAAAGCTTGACAACGTAAATGCTGGCCGAAGATTTCTACGTAAACCATTCAACCATCGTTCGTCTATGGAAAGTGGCTGGATGGAGCCGAACGCATCTGGATTTTCAATGAAAACGTCTGATAATTATGCAACAACCCAATATATACACATCTCAAAGTAAGTATTGCTTGCAACTTTCTGTATTTGATTCAAGTTCGATATGTCTTAAAATATGGATACACATCGATTGGTTAGCACATCTTAGGTTATTGTTTCGAGTTAACACAAATCATGAATTGATGAAAATAAACATGGTTAGATGACATCCATATGGAAAGGAGGTTTTAATCATGTTAGTAGAGAATACATTTAAGAATTACTAACGAATGAAGATACTTAGAGTCGGTAGTGTAGCTGGACACGACAATTTTATGAGTTAAGAAATTATGAATTTAGAATTAATGAAGAAAGCCTAATAAATAAGCTTTATTCAAATTAAAATGCCTTCAATGAAAGAATTAAATACTTATCTCATACAACAACATTTATAGAGATCTCTGTGACAAAATCAAAGAATCGATTGAAGCTCAATATTAATTCTTTAGAAAGGCTCAGGTTGTTGAAGATATGTAACTAAAAAAATCACTCTCATTAGAAAAAGAATTATATATAATATTTTTGATAAACTAAGTTATGAAATTAAAATAGAATAGTTTTTTTTATTATTATATCAAATCTTATGATTGTATTTGTTTCTTTGTTTTGTAGAACATGAATTCAGATAACAGATTTGTTTAAGATTTTTACATATACACAAATCAGTCTCATCATGGCTTGTAGGTAACAAACAATCTGTTGTGATAACGTAAGTTAACCGCAACTAAGATAAGTTAGTAATCAGATAGGTTAATCTCCAGTGAAATATATGAACTCTGGAAATACTTTATGATACTGGCCAGAGGCGAGTGTAAGTGTGAGAGACTCATTACACCCACATCTTTGAAAAAAACTTTACCTAACAGTTATATAGGTGCGGGGGGTTTTAGATTTTCCTATCATGCCATTCACCCATCGTCAAAAAGTAACATAAAAAAAATATTATACGAGAAAAAGCTATAATAGCAAATTGTCTAATATAGTAGTGTTTTATAGAGTCTGTCATAGATAGAAAGAATTAAAACAAACTCATCTGGAGAATAAAATATTTTGAATAGAATCGTAGCACATCAAATTGGGAAAACGCTATTTTCAAGGATTGACAACAAGACAATCTGTGATATAAGAGATGACAAGAAAATCCACTGTTAATGACATTAAATCCTGTATTTTTAGGAGACCCACGTTTCGTCTTCAGTCGAAAAAAAATGCAGTTTTACTCGTCAATTGGTTAAAATCGTACGCATGAAATTAGGAATATTGTTTGGTGTTAAAATTAGCTATATAAAAAAATACAGAGGTCCACTGCAAATTTTTCATATTGTTTAGCATTTCGAAAAATGATCTTTGAACCACAACAATTGATGCATTTTCAGCCAGCGTACACACTGAGAATATAAATCCGCATTGTTTATATTTTCACATGACATTATAAAAAGACACAATCCAGACGAAATACTCGATTTGTGTGAACGTCGGACGTATTCTGGAAAAATAAAGTGAAACGAGTGAAACTATTGCGGTGGAAAAAAATGGCAACCTTATTTTCATGCATTGTGTGGGAAATTGGTCGTATTGTTTATTTTGTGAGAAACGAAAATTTCTAGCGAAACC
Organism: Philopotamus ludificatus; assembly: GCA_022495035.1. NCBI lineage: Eukaryota > Metazoa > Arthropoda > Insecta > Trichoptera > Philopotamidae > Philopotamus > Philopotamus ludificatus. The sequence continues at coordinate 31,828 of JAGXCT010036351.1, read as the reverse complement.
GGCGCGCGAGGAGACCAATAATTAGGGTGTCGTTGATAGACTGCTCTCCGTCGTCCCCGTGATGACCGGTCATTAAAATGACCTATTGTCTTTTGAATGTCAAAATAAATCATATAAATACGCAAGCTGTGTGCGTGGACAATACCAATTTTGGCCGAAAGAGGTGTAAATTTTGCGGTAAAATCGAGATAGTAAGCTCGTAACATAGAATGCGGCGTTTTACCACATACGAACAGAATAAAATAGAGAGAGATGGAGCCGTATTCATAGCACAAACTAATTTGATGTAATTTAATGTATTTTCTCTATGAAAATGCATTTTTAAAAGATATTTTATAAATTATAGCAACGATAAATTAGCCATTAAGTAATAAAATACGTTTATAAATTACGCTCCGTAAGCAAAATTAAAATTAGTATCATCTGGCAGACATTTTAAATTGCAGAAAAGTAAACAGTAAAATAAACAATACGTGCACATGTGTGCAAATACTGCAGAGTAGTCCCATTACAATTCCGAGCACGCAGATTTAAGGATCAGTTTGTTTATGTGACAAATTTGGAATCTTAAACAATACGTGATACAGGGATAGCACGTACTTGCAAATTATATATTTCAAACAAAAAACATCCAACCACCCCTTGAAATTATTTAATCGATCCGTCACGACAGCTCGAAACCAACGGCTCTAGCCGATGGGGTATATTTTGTATGACATGAATGTATGAAAACAGACTCTTCGACAATACCTTGACATTTGTTATAAAAATGGATTTATCTAAGAATAAAAATAGTTATTTATGATATGCTTCATAATTTGGTCGATATTTGATTTTTTTAACTAATAAATATGACGCATAAATGATAAGCGCACTCGGCGATGTCTCGCCGCAGACTTAGTACACGCCGCCCACTGAGTTCTCGCAGCACGTGTCACTAGTACGTTTCACTCGCACTTGGCACATTGTACCGGATGCGAGCGAGAAAAACAATTACATACAATAAAGTTTAATGATTATTTATAATACTTTTTATTTAGACTTTTTTAGACAAATACAAAAAGTTTGTGACATGTAGGATTTATATTAAAAGTGTTTCGAGAAAAAATGGGGTCCCAAATAGACCAGCTCGGCTAGGTTAACAATTTAACCGCTATAGTCACGCCGGCGTGACAACTATTTAACACACACGCTAGCGAATGAATGCGAGGAATGTGTTCATTTAATTTATAAGAACATCTAGAACAGTGGTTTTTAACCTAGGTTTGATCGAACCCCAGGGGTTCGGTGAGTCAGTCTCCCGGGTTCGGCGGAGGTTAAAACACACACCCGACTTATTGTACGATGTTATGAAAAATGATACGACGTATGATATAAGGGTTCGGTGAACGTGCATATGAAACTGGTGGGGTTCAGTACCTCCAACAAGGTTAAGAATCACTGATCTACAATATAACTTATAAATGTCCTGAGTTGATAGAATTCATACAAAAATTAAAGATTAATACCTAAATGAAAAACATTTAAAAAAAAGCAACGAGCTTTGAAATTTATTTATTGGATATTCAACGTCGTTCTTTTTTAAATAAATAAAATATTTCTAATACACGAAATCTATCACATTTTTACACGATTTTTGGTGGAACGTATCTATCGTGTAAAAAAATAATGGGGTGTACATTGCTAATGAAATAATATATGATATATTAATTTTTAAGGCTTCTCATCGATATGAAAGTATTATAGAGGGTTAGTCATCCTAATTGCCAGGCTTCTTTTTGCTCGGTCGAAGAGGAAAGATACCAGTAACCGGTACCATGACTCACGTAACAGAAGACAGTTGATTAACATCTCAAAAAGAACATATATGAAAGTAAAAACCGATACTATTATCAAATGTATCCGGGAATTTGCACAGTGATTCACTGAGAGATCCGGATCTGAATATTTACTTTTTTTTATTGCTCTATTCGACGATTAAATTGATAAGCGGATATTCAGACATCGGATAATGGTGTCAACGCTGTATAAAGTAATTAAGGTATTATCGATCCAATATAGTAAAGAAAAAAATGACGTGATCGTATCTTATCATAACATTACAGAATTTATTGATCAGTCATAATATGTATGCGGCAGTCGCTTTCAAAACTGTTTAGATGCGAAATCACAATCATTTACAATAATTTGGTATAATCATTCGATCAAGATTCAAGCGTTTTATCACTAAAAAATATGAACGATTGATAGTTCCGATGTGCAGTTTTGTGAAAATGAAGTAAAATGTAAGCAAAAAATTTTGTGAATGGATTCTCAGCATCAAGTATAATGATTATATTGAAGAATTTCGAGCATTATTTGAAACCAAAGTGTAATATAATTTGTATGTACGCTTTGTGCGATAATAATGACATTTTCTCAGCATATAATACTGTTTTTTCGCTCGCATGTCGAGTCTCTTTGGCATCAAATGTTAATTTTGGCAAAACGCGAAATGATGCCGTTACTTTTCGCCATTATGAAGCCATTTGTATGACGTACATTTGATCCGACCACGTTCATACTCTCGCCTGTCAATCAATCTCCCATAATTTCCGCTTTTTTCCGAATTAATCGCGCCAAAGTGTGGACAAAAAGCGCGATTCAGTGGTCCTCTCGAAAAATGTTAGGTCAACATAGCTAGGTCACGTTATTCATTCAATACGAATTATTGTAAAACGATGAGGCAACATCGGGTTTGACCAGCATCACAACTGTGATCATGGAAAGTCCGTATTACGGTCAATAAAACGCGTCAATCTCGGCATCTACATATTTATAATTTAATTTCCCTCGTATATTCATCGGCATATAAACAAAATAAAGTGTAAAATATGGTACGATCTGTTGTATGAAAATAAATTTTCAACAGCATATTAATTGCCGTATACATTAATTAATATACCTGTCGAAACAATAATTAATGATCACACTATAATATCAATTAATTCAAAAGAGATTTACGGACTACGCCATGGAAAATTAAGAAATAATTACATACATTCTGTTATTTAGTGTTATAGATATATATTTTACTGTAGAAACCAGTAGGGTCAATAAATTTATTTTTAGTGTAGTTAACCGAAACTGGGTGCGGTCAATACATGGATGGATCTCAAAGAAACACTGGGTCGGGCTAATGACCTCGACTCACGAAAAAATGAAAATTGTATATAAATCTCATCAACTAAAGCCTGTTTTTGGGCTACAAAAATATTTTCTTTTATAATATAATGCTATCATTCTATGGATTCTTGATTAAGATAACAATTATGTAGTTAAAAATACATTGATATCTTGTAAACGGATGTGATGACATAGAATAGAGATAAATTACTGCAATACTTATGAATAATGATTTTACATTACGGTCTGCGGTTTTATTTTATTGGCACGAAACGAGGTTGCGAATATTATTGAAGCTAATCATCTGAAAAAGAGATCGATGAAATGCAGTTTGGAAAATGTACTAACGTTGTGACAACGTTTTCTATATGATTTGTGGGAATTTTCATTTTGAAACGAGCGATAAGTTCTTTGATGGAATTTTAATTATTCGCTGCGTGTACGTTGTCATTATGTGTGAAATATAATTTATATATAATCGCAGACGAGAGTCATCAAAGTGCAAATAAATGTTATAAATATATATATGTGAAAATCAAAATATTTAGATCGAAATACGTAGGCGAGCTTCGTGATAGAGATCGATGGCTTAAAAAAGTAATCAATTATCCCTTTTAATGCAGCAACTTGAATATTTGTGTAGGTTGCATTCGAAAAGAATTTATGTAGATAACTTTAATACATATACGAGATTAGTTGTGCAATCATATTTTAGATAAAAAAAAGGAAATTTATTTAGATGACGTATTGTCGACGTTTTGTTTAATTCAAAGGAAATCCGTAAGTAATTTCCGTTTGAATCACAATTTAAATTTGACAGTTGCAGCCGATGAAAAAAAACAAATGAATAATATTTTTTTATGATTGATTATCGCTTTTTAGCATCCATCGAACGAGAATCATCCGAAAAATAATTATTGACTGGATTTTCCTCAAGCTGTCGCATCGACCACCTGCGAAGGAAGGAACTCACCACTGCTGAAGTGTTTGCCAACTTTGTTGACATTCAATCACTCTCGACGTTTACACACACAGCCTGAAAAAATTCACAAGAGCGTAGAACCCGAAGCCGGATAGAGTACGTTGGCCGCTTTGACAGTTTGCGACGACCGCCACCGGAGGCCTAAAGAGCGCGAAAGGCCACGTGAGCCACAGGACGAGCGCCGTCAACGAAGCCCGCGCGCGACTGTTGTGTTTCGCTTCATTACTTGACTCGGTTCAGCTCGATCACACTCGGCCAACTTCGGGTGCGATCATAATTATGTAGTCAAATATTTTCGTTTATGAAGAATAACGATGATTTTTAAATTTTGAAATATATTATGTTATCGGATTTAATCAACAATGATTAAAATGATTATCTTTTATATGTATATAAATACTTCATTTTTATATCAAAACAAATGGTTGACATTTTACAATGTCTGGGCCAAATGCAACTGTTAATCTATTTGAATAATAAATATATTAAACAAATATTAGTTATTTGCTTATTTATGAAGAAATTATGCGGAATATTTTTACTTCACATGTGGAGAACATATGTATGTAAAACATACACACAACAAAATATTGTATTTGTTGGAAGGGTATGAAAATTTGATGAATTATACATATTATATTTATACAGTAGTATGTATAATTATAAAATAAATTTTTATATAGTATTTAAAAAGTGGAGAAGATATAATTTATTTATATATTAAATTTTAATATATTTCTAGAAAATATGTTAAATCAATCCTTAAAGAAATTAGACTACATTTCAAAAATAACATATTTATTCATATAAGAGGATTTGTGTTTGAAAACTATTTATAAATAAATATTGATTTGAACCGGAAAAAAATAACATAAAAAAGTTTTTGTAATAATCCAATATAGAGAAAGTGCGACAAATGGTAAGATAATGTTAGAAATAACGTCAAGACGTTCATTAGTTCGTTATACCTAAAAGCGAGTAAATCTAAAAAGATATCAATGTATTTAATTTGAAAAATCTATTGAATAAGGAAATAGGAAATCTATGGGAAAATGAGTAGAAAATTGTCATTGATTCGATATGTAGTTTCCATAACAACTGAATCATAACATGAAAATTCATCAGTTACAATTTTCATTTCATCAACATATAACATTTTATTAGTTTTATAGTTATTCCATATAAAAATGAATGCACTTAGGTAATATATTATTATAGTGGTAGATACAATTATTATTAAAAATCATTAACATGCATATTTTTCCAGTGAAGTCTCAAAATGGTTGGACGTTTTAGGTTCCGTTGATCACAACATTAACAGTTTACCGATGAATGTATTGTTTTGTGATATTTCATGTGATTCTGATTATAAATTAGTAATAGGTGATTTGGGCTCATTCAATAGTAATAACAATCCAAAGCTTAAGGTATATTTTAATAACGTAATAAAATATAATTTTATATAGAATAAATCATTATCGTTACTATATAATATTTCTATGAATAAAAGGATTTTATCATTCGTTTAATTAGTTCTTATAATATTAAATAGGTATTTAAAGGAGGGGCAATGATAAATGAGATTATATTGCCTGATGTTCCAACGAGTGTAATGAGTTTCTTTACGAATGAAAGTCTGCCAAGAAATCCACCTGTGGTTGCTGTATCGATGTGCTCCAGCGTGTTCATTTATAAAAATATGAAGCTATTTTATAAATTTTATTTGCCACTTCTAGAGGTGTCTTCGTTAGAAATTGATATATGGAGAAAGGTTAACTTTATATTTACAATAACATTAGAAATATTTACTTCTTATACAAAAATCAAAATTTTCATAATTTTGTTTTTTAGTTAACAGAATATTACTTACAAGGTGATGATAATCTCATCAAGCTAATAGAAAAACTTGGCGAAATTCCATTTTCATCGTTGACAAGCCAATCTCAATACCTGCTCTCGCTATCACCAGATAAATATATGTCATTTATTAAACAATATAATGATTTTCCCATACAAAAATCATCTGTTATAACCTGTATGACCACGTTAAATATGAATTCGATTGAAAAAAGTGGAGTCGCTTGCTTAATATTGGGGACTGAAAATGGAGATATCATAATTCTTGATCCGCATACCTTTTCTATACTATGTCAGGTACATATTTTAAGTATTTTTCATATATAAATTAAATAATTCACTTTAAAACAATAATAATTATAGGTAGGATAGTTAAGATGACCGTTTATCAATCTATTTTAATTTATATATATATATATATATTTTAGGCAAGAGTCAACAACTCTAAAGCGACACCATCCCATATTGAGGCATCGGGATTGTTTGATGTTGATTATCGAATAATAATTGCCACTAGGTTATTGCATATTAATAATATCAAACAATATAAATTGTTTTATAATATTAAATTTCCTTTTTAGAGAAGGTTTGTTGTGTTTGCTAAGAAGAGAATGGGTTGAAGGTAAATGTTTGGTTCAAATATCTTCACCGGTGGTCGAAATGTTGATCATGCCCGGAGATAATAGCATCATTGTAGCTACGATTAATAAAACACTGCAGTTATTTAACAAAAAGGTAATTATTAATGGTGATTAATATTTGTTAATAATGAAATTCCATTGCCATCGGAATATTTTATATTAAACATCTATTTCATTTATATATATTTGATTTTCATTAAGTCAGTCCATTTTACGATAAGTGTATCTATGAATAAACAAAGTAATTGTCAATGATATAATATTCAAATATTTATTTTAAATAAAATTATAGAATGCTCCCTGTATCTAGAACAATTATTCATATACTGTAAGGCCTCGTTTAACGCTTCCTTGATTAACGCTGATTTGATATAACACTGCCTACTCGAAGGCTAAAATAGTCCGGTACTTCCCCATAATCTATGTTTGTTTAGTGCGTTTGCTCTCGTGCATTGTATTCATTGCCAGAGAAACAACATATCAATACAATTTAGAGTGCTGAGAAAAACATCATTAATTTATTAATAAATAACCTCGTTTAACCACTTAGCATCCGGCTTTGTTTTACCATTTTTTCAATCGTTATCTACTCAGTTTGAACCCATATGGCATTGTATGCACCAGTGACATACTAAAACATAACTTTACTTCTTTTTGCATAAAGATATGAAATACGTTTGAACGTGAACACAGCGACAAGTGATTAGGCTCACAAGTGAGCATGTAGATTTAACGTCTTGGTGAATCTGATATCATCGATGATCGTGCGGGTGTAAAGTGCTTAACGTTGGTTTATTTAGAACTTTGTCATCTAAGAATGTATCATAAGCGTTAAAGAAAGCCTTACTGTATTTATATTTATTATTACAGGGAAAAAGGAGTTGGTCGTTGAGTTTACCTCACTATGTCACCACTATCGCTCTGGTTCAATTAGCTCATTTAGGAATAAACTTAGTAGCTGTTGCAATGATTGATGGGCTTATACAATTTTATAATGGCAAAAATCTCGTCGATACAATATCTACTCAAGGTAATGATGGAAACACATTTTTACTAATGCATATTATAACCTAATAAACCTGGACGACAACCATCGCAACCCTGGCCACGGGATTGAATCGTAAATGTTTTTACCAGAGTTGGCAGGTATTTGGAAAAGGCCGGGACCAGCGGAGACGACTCGCACTGCATCCGACAATAGATAATCATTTATTTTTTGTGATATAATCGAAAAACATAAATGTTTTGAGTTATTTAAATGAATTTTTTCGTAATTTAATTTGAAATATATACATTTTTTTCATACTTTTGTAGATACCATTTCCATTATAAAATTTGGACAATTAGGACAAGAAGAAAATGTTCTCACCCTTATCACTTCAGGTAAGTTTTGTGTAAGAAAGCATTCTCTTTGTTGATATTGTATTAAAAAATAAGTAATTTTATAAAGTCGACAACAAATAAATTTATCTAAGTATTTATCATGCATTATATTCAATTAGACATAAGATAAAATTTAATATATATCATTGAATTTTCTCCCTTTTAACACTTTTGCAAACACTTGGTATATGCATATGAATATTCTGGGACATTTATGATCAACACAATTCATTAGAAAATCCAAAAAATACATAATTATTTTAATGTATTTTATTTAAACTATCATTATTTATAAATTTGAGTATGAGGTTTTGTGTTTGAGGACAACAAGTTCCATAAACTTCTTGGCATGTAGCACTATAGATGCAGATCTGTCCGGCACGATAAACAAAAATACGTCTACTGACGCTGTGTCCCACGCGACATAAAATAAATTATTGCACTTGATGATGTGTCCGCAAATGTCTTAAACCAACACTGTTATATTATAAGAATGCTTTTTTTGTTATTAGAGTAGACAATGTTTTGTTTTTACAAATATATCTCGCTCATATTAAGGAAACGTTAATATCCCGTTAATTTTTTTAAATAAATATATTTCAGATGGAGCTTTAATATTAAAAATACTGAAGCGAACTGCTGATTTTAATATTAATACAATGAACAATTTACAAAAAAGTCATCCTTCACATTTGGCTGCACAACAATCTCGACCACTCTTAGTACCCAAAAAATCAAAATTGTTTTTAGAGCAGGCGAATCGTGAACGGGAACAATATTTAGGTATATATTTATAGCAATAATTTTAATACAAATAATTGATATATATATATACTACATACTAAGTTCATTTGTATTATTTTCCGAAAATGATTAAAAGCAAATTATAACATTTTAAATTCTTTCACTACATATTTACTATTTCCATCTATATGTGATCGTTAAAAATTGTATTTATTCAAATAAATAATGGTATTCTCACTTTGTATTGTAAAATATGAGCATTAATTATTTTTTATAGAAATGCATGACACATTCCAACGTGAACTATGCCAGCTAAGATTGTACGTTGCAAAGGAGACTGTTGAATCTATAAAAAATGCAAATAATTCATTAAGTACTAGTTCTTCCGAACCACTCAAATTAACTGCAAAGGTGAACAATATAGATATATATTTTTTATTTTTATTATTTAATCTTCAAAATGTTACAGGTCGAAGGATTGGGTCCTGTATTTAAAATTTTCTTATCGATTGAAAATTTATCAGCCGATAAGCCAATAGCAAATTTGTTTTTATTATTTGTAATGGATCAACCTCATTACAAAATTTCCACTCCATATATACCGGTAAGTCATTTATTTAAACATTTTTTTTTAAATAGAATGATAAGATAAACGATTTGATGTATCACTTTTTTTCGAGAATGTTAGGAGTAGATAAATTTAATATTAAAGTACGTATTATCAATTATATTCGACGATAATACTTAAATCAAATACTTTGCTATAAGCAATAGTATAATAATTCGTCATATTTGTCGCGTTCCAACGTTAAATATTTCTTACATCATTATTCTATATATGTTCATATTGTTTCAGTTACCGATGTTGATACCTGGTTCACCGTACACTTTTCTTTCAAAAGTTACTGAAGTGTTTAACTTTATTGATGAGACATCGATAGCTGAATACGTCCAGAATAGAGAAGAACTACAAGCAGATAGACCACCTCTGCGGGTTGTACTTATTAAGGAGGGTCGGGCTCAGCCACTTCTCACGGCGACAATTTATATGCCGCTAACAGATCCTTTGATGATTCCTTTTTCATGAATCGATACACTTTTAATTAGTTATGATCGATCACATTTACAATAGGATGAATTTTATCTGAAGATATATATTAAACAATGTAAACAATTGATTTTTTTTGGATTATATGAACACAGTAAAAAAATAGTGTAAAGTTCATAAACGTCAATAATTTATTTATTTTACATATCTTAATATTTGTCTAAAAAAATTAAAAAAATATTGAATGAAGCATAATATGTATATTCATAAATTTGGCAAAGGCCAATAAGACCAACCAATTGCAATTGAGATTTTTATTCATTTAATTATTTTTTTAAAGTATTTTATACAGTGGGGGCTAATAAAATATTTGGGGGTATATTTCGCTCATAGTTTATTTAATTTATGATAAACTAAGGCAAGGTAAAAATACTGAATAATATTTACAATAATAAATTAAGTGACAAGGGGCACGTGGCTCAAAGAAGCTGTGAGTCAGTGAGACAGTATGACTGCAGCGAGTCGCAGCGCAACACGGTGCTTAGCGGTGCGACCCTCCCCCGCACTCCGCTACCGGCCCGCGTCCGTCCGATACCCGGCGATGGTAGCGCTGACAAGCAGACAGCGCTCTTACGCTACATCGCGCTGAGTAACACTGCCCGAGTATTCACAGACCAGATTAATAAAATATAAATTATATTTATATTTTCGCATACTTTATAATCAACAGACACATAAAATATATAATAATAATAGAAAAATATATTTTTCTTCAATTTGCTTGAGGGTCCAGCAGCTCCATAATGTACATGGACGAGCCGCCTATGATTTTATGCTATTTTTTATTTTAAAAAAATATGTGGCATTCTAAGTTTTGATTAAAAAATCATTACTCATCAATATTATTTTTCCCCTTCTATACATCAACATTATACACTTGTGTCATCATTTTTTTTTCAATTTTTGAAGCACTTCTGGAACGTAATTTTAGATATAGCGTTTACCTCCGATAGCGATTATATCTATATCTCCACAATTTTGACAAAACGTCGTCCTCTTATGCTTTTTTCATCTACGGAATACGGAGACTGTCATCATAACGTTGTTTATGCCTAAAAAAATTTTCTACATTTTCTATTAAATAAAATGCGCGATTTGTTTTTAGAAACCAACAGTAAAGTTAGCTTGGAATATGAACACCAATGTCAAGTTACGACAAGATCAAGTATGTTATAATTCGATTTATAGAGGCCGCAACATAAAAAAACGAGTTATTTTTATATTAAACCTTGTATATTATCTTTAAACATAAATATATTTGATAATAAATACGTTAATTTAGCGGTCAAGGTTATGAATAATAATAAAAAAATCCAACGGAATGCACATATGTTTGTAAGGATTTCTAGTACATTCGTATGATTATTTCTGACAAATTCCTATTATTATCTCGTGAATCGCATCCACTGCTAAATGGACACGTAAATTCGGGACGTGGGCCAATGTTGACCACGACTGGCGAATAAGGTACGTGTACCAATTGGAGTTATTCACCTCAGCTTGCTGGGGTTTGCCTTAGCTTGGTCAGTTAGCATCAGGCCTTCTTCAAGTAGAGACTGCAGTTTCGCAATAGTAAGTTTGACCAACGCTACACATCTCGAATCTTTAAATAAAAATCAAATATATTTAACAACGAACCATATATTTATTTTGATTCATTTTATTATTTTCAGATCAACGATGTCTCTCGAAGCAGTAAGTTAAAATTATATATTAAAAATATTTTAAATCAATTCATTAACGCATAACTTTATCAGTTTTCTTAATGGTGCTTGTCGATGATGCGATTACGAAACATTGTCCTTGTTTTCCTAATTGCAGGGCATTGCGGTTGTTATTTTCTATAATAAATGTCTATTGAGATTATTCTGAGACACCTATTATCTTATTGTAATTATTGTTTTACAGAAAATTACCACAATTACCATAGCCGTTGTGAATAATAAATTCAAAGAGTATGAATTTTTATTTCAGTTTTATAATACAATATGCAAAAATCGTACGCCAAATTAGCACCCACGAATGAAAGGATTTGCAAAAATATATGAATATGTATACGTTTTAATTCCATAAATTTGCTTTAGAAAAACATTAGATTTTAGTATATTTAAAATATATTGTGTTGTGTATTGTATTGAAATTATTTCATGCATTATATATTCTCAAAATATCAGCCATTGATCTAAAATTAGATTCAGTTACAAAGTTCACATTAGTTTTTTAGCTTTATATTTCGTAAAAAAATATGTCTGCGAGTTTATTTTAATCGGATCAGTTTTTATAGATAAATGCGATACGACTTTAGAGATTGCTTGGAAATAAAAAAAAATAATAAAACTTGATTCCATTGAGGTTTAAGGTCACCTATGCTTTTACGCAATTATATTACTTTTAATTAATATTCATGGTAAAAAAAATATATACTACAGTATAGTGTGACTGTTGATCTGCATGCTTAATTATCAACGATCAACGATCAACGGTCATAAAATGTATTAATTATTTTTTCACTGATTACTGTCTGATATTAAGATAATTTAATGGTATAAAAAAATCTTTACGAGCAATCTTATCGTCATTTCCGCTTCTTTAATTAATTTTTCGCAATGTGTGAACTAGTCACCCGGTAGATTTAATATTTTTTTTTGGTCAAACTTGATTATTTGCACAACCAATATGAATAATTGTTTGTTAAATGTATTTGAATGTTTATTTTTACTCTATTTGAAGGTTAATTTTGAAAGGATTTACTTTGAGAGAATGTTTGATTGTACATTTGTCATAGAGCGTTTCTATTATTCATCGAGATGGAACCATCACTGCTAGTGATCCAAATCGTAACATAATCTGAGAAAATCGGTTCGAATGATCGCTCGTTTGTATGACTAGCGGTATTAGGAAATGACATGCGATTGCTTCCTTCCTGTTTTCACATGTTTCAGAGCGTGTCGGCATTTTAGTCAACGGTTTAACCCATCAATCGCCCAAAATTAATAAATGAAATATCACAAAATTATATGAATCATGTGTTATTTGCAAATTATCACTATTTACTTCATCTAAATCAAATATTTGGACGAGTGTTTTATAGATTATTGAATAAATAAGGATAAAAAATCGTCTTCTATATAATATTTTTTAAATTGAAATATTTCGCTCATGATATTTTAGTGCGATCCATTCGCAAGCTTTAATGGCGAACATGTTTCATTGGTATGTAAGAACAGTTACATCATCAAGACGGTTTGTGGTCGGATGTGCAGATGTTTGCTACGCAAAGTTTCTTAATTTCAATTTAAAAAAATAATTAAAAAAGCTAAATAATTAATAACAATGATTTTTTTAAAAGAAATAATATTAAATTATATTCTGGTTTTTTACGCAATATGTATCAAGATTAAATGTTTTTTTTAAATCTATTCCATTTATCGGGCCTGTGGTATATCTTGCTATTGTATGTAAAATAATGCAAATTTCATAAATTTTCGACGCAATAACATTTTCAATTGAAAGTGAAATTTTAATTGAGCGAGAATATTTTATTGTCGATTTAATTTGTTTAAAATCGTCATTTAACATCCAAGCATGTCAATCATATATTTAACGATATAATGATATCAGTTAAAGACATCAAATCTCCGCCAATAATGATTTTCTTGCACACAAAAACATCAACATTTTTTTAGAATTAATGTTAATATTTATTAAATTTTCATAAGTAAATTGCACATAATAATAACGATCACACTTTTATAATTTCGTACATGGCAATTAGATTGACAAATAGCGTGATCAAAACAATATTACGGAGAAAACAATGGATCTTGTAATTATTTAGAAACTGAAAATTGCTTCACACGACATCATTTGAGTTTATCACGTAAACTGAAATAATCCCGAGTTTGATATTTTTAAAATAATAGCGTAAAAATTTCTAACGCGTCTACTCTACTTAACAAAATTTCTTAATGTACATTATTTATTCTTTTAGAAATTCAACGCAGCCGCCGATAAGGTAAAAACCTTCACAAAGAGGCCTACTGATCAAGAACTCCTCGATATTTATGGATTATTCAAACAAGCTACCGTCGGAGACAATGAAACAAGTAAAAAAAATGAAATGTTTATGTTATTGACGATTCAATTGAGTGTTTTTTTATGCTATTTTTTTATGCAGCCAAACCCGGTATGTTGGATTTAAAAGGCAAAGCTAAATGGCAATCGTGGTTGGACAAAAAAGGATTATCAAAAGACAGTGCTATGGAGCAGTACATCGCCAAAGTAGAAGAGATGTCGTCCAAATACGCATAATTCATTATGTATTGATGTTATGATAGAATAATATTTTGTATCGATATTAAATTTTACTCTACGCTCTATGATTTGATGTTTTGGTCGCAATTGTTTTTATAGTAACAAGAGTACGGATATTTTTTATGAAAATATGTGATTGAAAAATATTTTATACAACAAATAAAAACATTTACTTATAGACATATAAACAGCTTTTTTATATTTGGTTTCTTTTATTATAGTTTTTGTTTGATTCGTTTTTTATGAGATAGTAAATTAACTGTCATTTTTTTTCTTACTGGCCGCACTGATTCTTTGTAATGGTAACACTGCCATACACCGGCAAGCATTGCGGGCGTGCTACAGTTCCGTGGTCAGTAATAATAATTGACAATGTTCCATATTACTATATCAATTCATAACTATTCAAACACATCTTATATATATATTATAGAATTCATATATTCATCATCTAATATAATTCATTCATTAAATTGAACATATGATATTTAAATATGGAACAATTTTCATTATATCATATCAATCAATTAAACACATACATTCTTTATTACGATTTCTGGTCCCCTTCCGGTGTTGGCATTTGTACATATTGGTTCTTAATACATTATTCTTTCATTTTAAATTGTAGATAGTCATCTTTTGGACTTTAAATCATAAACTGATAATAGTCTGTGTAACTTTAATCATCTCACAATCACTGATACTATTCGTTAGAGCGCATATGTAATATATTTAAAAAAAGCAGATTGTATTTAATGTATTATAATCTTTATAACTTAAGACATAATATCCGGGGATATTAATTTTAATACAAAATTTTGAATAATAAAGATTGCGATTGTCTGTGTTTTATACTTCCATATATTAAAATACTACTTTGGTATAATTTAACAAATTACATATAGGCCTGTATCGTATCTTCATATCAATCATATATTCAAACTAATCTTTATGATGGTTTTTAAAGACAATAAGCAATAAATTTAATCTTAAAATTAAAATGAATCAACGCATCAGATAATCCATTTAATGCAACACATTAAATCAAATATTAAACATCATTTTCGCACTACTCTTCACATATATATATATTTTCATTTTACATCATTTAGCATAGTAAATTATCATTTATAATATTTGTGGTTTCACTTTGCAATGACTAAAAGATTTTAAATAATTATTTTCTATGATATCTCTGAACTTTATCTTAACAAATAGTCGTTGGTTTGTCATAGGTTTTGATATACTCGAGTTGTTATACTTTTCTGATTGTATTCGAAGCCATATCTTTTATATTTGATATCAACAGTAGCTATTTTGAGCATGCATTTGTATGTGCGATTTAACATAATGCACATATATGATTAAACAATGGAGTGTTGTTAGATAGCATATGCAATATTTAATATCACATGATGTATGAAGGTTGATTTTTGCATAAAAACCAAGCATTACCAATATACATACATCATAAATAAAGACGATAACAAGCATTCTTGAACTTAGGGTGCACTAGAAACAAAATTAATGAGGTTTACGTTCCAATCTTATCAGTATATCCACGTCTGATATATTGAGAAGCAATTACCTCACTCTACGAGCAGTTTTTAACACTTGTAATCAATCGAAGACAACGTTTATGCACATATATAGCAAGTTTATTCAGATATTTTATTTAAAAGAATATCATTTTTAGTTAATTTACATATCTAGTAAGATGCTCCTATTAATGTTCATGATAAATTTTTCATCTTGGCCATATATTTTCTAATTCGAATTAATTCATAGAGATATACCAGATTGCGGTTACCTTTCGTAAAGTGTATCGAGTGTTCGCATAAGTATATCGTGTCTATTGATAACCCCATGTCAAGCACTGTAATCTAAATTATATTTTTAATGTATACGACATATTATTTAAATAAATAATTAATGAACGATAATAAAGATGAATCGCTCATAAGTATTGGGGTGACCGTGAATTAATGTCAAATTTCATTAACCTAGCTATGCCGATATAAAGTGGTCCAAAATTAAAATAACTTTCTACAATTAATTATTTTTTAAAAATATTTAAAATTAATTGATTTTAGATTATTAAAGCGTTATCCATGGATATTAGTTATGGAGAAATTCACGACTGAGCAACGTGTTAAAATAATAAAATTCTATATAGAAAATAAACAATCGATTGTGGTGACGCAAAGAGCCTACACTCGTCATTTTGGGGTCAGAAAACCACCACACAAACAAACTATACTTCGGCGGTTTCAAATTCAGGGGTCTGTGAGTGATTTACCACGTGCTGGGAGGCCATGTTCAGGGAGGTCACAGGAAAATATTCAGCGTATACGCCGAAGCATTGAAAAAGAGCCTTTAATGTCAACTCAAAGGCGGTCCCAGCAGTTGCAGATGTCCCGAACCTCGCTCTAGAGGTGTATAACTCTTTTATGTAAATCCTACTTGTCACAAACTTTTTGTATTTATCTAAAAAAGTCTAAAGAAAATATATAATCATTGACCTTTAATAGACCTACAATTGCGATAAAAAATAAAAACAACAATATTCGCTTCTGTTGTCACAGGTGTGACTTTTCGTGTGTTTTTTCTCACTCGTATCTAGTACGATGTGCCGAGTGCGATTGACATTTACGGGTCATATTGATCCAAATTATAAAGCATATCATGAATAACAATTTTTATTCTTAGAATAATCCTTTTTTTTAAATAAAGTCAAGAGATTGATAAAGAATTCATATTATAGAATCAATATTCTACCTCGTTTTCTGTTTTAATTTTTTTTCCTTCGAAGAATGTTCCATCGACTGGAACGGATATTAAGCCGAAGGTGCCAGATATGGTTAACATCCAACTCTGTCGTGACCGTTTGACCATATTACATCAATTCAAAATTATTTTTACATCCCACCACACAGATATCAGAAATGTTTCTGGATGCATTTTGGCTTTCAGGGGCCGGAATCGCTTTTTATTCAGGGGTTAAACGCTGTTTTTTTTTTGTAACGTTCGATTAGAGAATCCATTTCTCATCTCCAGTAATTAAATACGGGCGGTATTACTCTTTTCCTTGTAATATATTGGGGCGTTCCGATTTTTTGCTCTAGGACAAATCATGCGAGGCCCAAATACCTTGTCTTTGAATTTTTTCTATATTTTTTAGACATTGAGTAGTAGACCAGGATAGATAGATAGATCTTATTAGATAATTCACCGATAGTCAGTCATCATTGGATTTGCTTCGCTTTCAGTTTTCCAAGCCTCTTCGTTCAATTGACTACACCGTCCTTTTTCAGGTTCATTTTCTAAATCAATATATTCCAGAATTATTTTTTTAAACCAAGATTGGCATTTCTTGACATCCAATATGTCACCACAAATAGCATAAATATTTCAACAAACATTTCTCCCATTATCGCTACACTTGGAAAAAGGGTTTTTTTTTATCTCAAAACAATATTCATTAATTCTGAAAAATATTTTTATTCCAGATTTTGTAAAGGAGAATTAGACGTTTTAAAAATGTCACTTCAAGAGGTATGTTTTAATTATTTTATAACATAATAATATAAATAGAATTATTAAGACATTACCAATTATATTTGTATATCCGATTGAAGATTATTAGATTTTTTTTCATTATGGATTATCCATTGTTATATTTTTTAGAAATTTGATAAGGCAGCAGCCGATGTCAAGGTCCTTAAAACAACTCCCAGCGATGCAGATCTTTTAGAAGTATATGCATTCTTCAAACAAGGCACTGTCGGAGATTGCAATACCGGTAAAAAATATCTTTATTATACGTATTATCTAAATGATTAATTATTATATATCATATTAATCGATTTGATTTATTATATATTTTTCAGATAAGCCTGGCATGTTTGATTTTAAGGGTAAGGCCAAATGGGAAGCATGGAACGGCAAAAAAGGAACGGGAAAGGAAGCAGCCATGGAAGCTTACGTCCAAAAAGTCCAAGGACTCATCGATACCATTGGATTGGCTTAAATTTGATACTCACTAATTCCGGACCAAAAAAATGTGGACTAAACAAACATATTCAGGGTTTTAAATTCTCATAGCGTTTCAATTCAGTAACACATTTATCCGGCGCACAAATAAAATGTGCCTTTACTGTGTTTAATATATTTAATTTAATTTTTGTTTCATTTCGCTGGCTTTAAATATATTTAGTTTATGATGGTGCTTATATTTTAATATTTATACTTGTTAAATTGTGAAAATTAATTATTCAACTTTATTATAAATATTTTTTTGAAATATACAGATTTACATACATATGAATCGAGTGTCGTTACCTGCATATTATTACATTCTTGCTCTACACCATCTCTTGGTTTCATCACATAAATTATATCTAAATAGGAATCTGTTTTAGGATATAGAACGAGCAATACAAATATATTTTTCACTTCTTAATATTCTAAAATAAGTCCCTCAAAAAATCCTGTTGACTTTTCAATATGTTCAGGTGTAAAAAAATTAACTACACTCAAAATATCTTTAAATTGTAATCATCATAGTGTTTTAAATCTTCCTCACCATAAAACAATAAACATCTGTTCAACTGTAAGTATGCACAAGTGGAATTGTTTACATTACTAGATTCTGAGAATACGTACATACAATTTTATATACATATAAAACAGTATAGAATTTACGCATTAACAAATTATATTTAAAAAAAATCCTGAATATTATTACAATGCCATCTTCTGGCCTAATATTTAAGCTATGTTATTTATATACATTTCATTTGATTTTATAATTAATGATATTTTATAACAATTGAATTTCAAATATGAGGTTATGGAAAGGTCATACATGATGGATTTTGTAGATATTTATTTATGGATGGAAATAAAAATATATCGCATAATTATTCAAAATGATTGTATTTGACTAAATTAGGATTTATTTGCATGTTCAAAATCAACGGGAAGATAAAAAAAAGAATGGTTTATAGGTTAGGATCTGAACGTCAAATTTCTTAGACCTAAAAATGGCGATGCGGTGTTGCCAGCCTCCGTGAAATAAACATCTATATTGTAAAATATTTTTTATTACAAAAATTACTCTTAATGGCAATCTTTAATGTTTAATAAAAAATATTTAGACCGACGTTCATCTAAAATTTATTTAAATACACCATAAATTAAAAAAATAAAACGTATTAGAATATGCTCAAAATTGGGGTATTAATTTGTAGCCTTCCGCGAAACCGACGAAATCACGGCGTTTATCTTATAGTGATAAATAATACTTTCATTTTCAATATTTATATTATATAATTTGAACGCATTATACGTGGGAGATAATATTAATTTTTAATTAAATTCTGGAATCGTTGCAGCAAATTTTCAATATATTTCAATTTGGTCGTGCAAATAATTAATCAATTGTATATAATTGAATGGTTTATGCAATTTAAATTACCAAAATAAGTTAATTTTTTTCCACCTCAAACGACAGACACGCTCTTCCTTCACGACTCTGCGATGACTCACTCAGGGAAATGATTGAACGTTGATGTAAGATGGCGGGCATTCACATGTTTATAGAGATATCTATTATTATTGTCCATGAGTAGGCCAGGCTATACATATGTACATATTTATTAAAACGCAATGATGGTAATAGTGTCACGATTTAATTTTTTACATCATCGCGTATTTATCTAAAAATCTACTTAATGAAAGAGTTGAAAATTTTGCCGGAAACGTGTACCGAGTCACGAAAACGTTCTACCAATTTTTGAAAAATACGCGTCGCAATTAACAAGAACGTTCGCTTATAAATTGCCACAATAAATAAAATTAACACTTTTGACACAGTGTTTTTTTGATTATATATTTTATTGCATTCATAGACATTACACCGATACATTTAACCGATCCGCCAAGACGGCTCGAAAACAAGCGCATCGTCCGAAGGGGGTCTATATATAATGGAAATTAGACCCCAAGCATTTTAAGTCGATATATTAATGAATTCTTCATCAATATCTTGATTTGATAGTTATTCGTGATACGCTCCATAATTTGGTCGATATTTTGGATTTTTCTATTAATCAATATGACACGTAAATGACACGCACACGCCGCCGAATTATCGCGGCACTCGTCACTAGTACGTTTCACTCGTACTTGGCATATCGTACCGGATGCGAGCGAAAAAAACATCGCGCCCGGGGAACAGAAACGAATATTGTTGTTTTTATTTTTTTTAATCGAACAATTGTTGCATTCAATTCATCAGTTTTATGTAAATATTTCGGAATATTCCATACAATTTTATTGCATTCATTTGCAGCGAGAATTAAACACTGACGGCGGTAAAAGGGTTAAGATCATGATACAAATGGAGGCTGCACACACTAATTATGAGACGTGGCGGAGTAAGTATATATCCGGCGTCTAATTAATAGAAAATTATCAATAAACATGCCTTCGTGTGGTTACATACGGAGTAATCACTATTGATGGAGTCGTAAACTTCAGACGACGACATCTTGATTTGTATCCAATAATGGCGAAATAACTAAAATCTCATGAATTGATTTATTATTAATTATGAGGTGGTATATACTAGGATAAGACCTCTACTTCTTTCCATGAATAGATTTACTATGTATTTGATACAGAAATTAATTTAACATACAACTTTATTGATAATGTTATCACTAATCTGTTATTAAGTAAATATGGCAAAATGTGTTTACCCATACTAAACTTTTTATGTCAATAAAGGTGTGCCACAAATTGGGATAAGTAAAATAAACTCTTATCAAATCTCCAAATATTAAATACACATACATTTTTTATTATTGTTATATAACTAGATAACGCTGTTCTATATAAAATATTTAATTTAATCGGCGTGAAAAGCGATCTAGGCGAAGAATGCTACAGCAGCAGGACCGCAATGAATAGTGATTGGTGGGTGGAGTGATGACCCGGGAGGCGCCATGGAGACCCGCTATTTTCTAATGGCCGGCCTTGCTGCAGACCAGGTTGCCGTCTAATGGCCGTCTTCCATGGACACAGACATAATCTCTTGTTGCAAAAATATCGGACTAATGCGTGAGTCACGGTGGTCCATTGCGTTTCTGACACATACACCGCGCTGCAACCATGTTCCCGAAATAGATTATGTAATCCATCTCGTTATCGGACAAAACATGTAAAATGTATTCTTCGACAAACATTTGAATAGTTTACGACGGTTTGGTTATAAAAAATCGAACAAAGGCGTCGCACAATGCACGCAGTTAGATTCGACACTCGAGAACAATGTAATTGAATAATAAGTAATTGAAAGTGGTAGCTGTCCGTCCGATGGCCGTTTGGTGATACAATGGCGGATTCGATCACCTCACGACCGGCTTATGATCGATACCGAGTGTCTGTCGACGGGTCTGCTCCTCGCCAATTACACATGCCCGCCGGTTCATTACGGAGCTGCTGCGGCGGGCATCTGCATGCTCGACTGTCATATTTGACAAATGGTCGGCGACCCTGAAAATTGATAAGTTGCCTCTAACAGAGTTGTAACCTGGATGGCGGAGGTGTCTGTGTCGGGAGATTGCGGTCGGGAGTTATCAGTAAACATTTATTCATTCGATATTGTGCGGTTATTCGAGTTATAATCTGAGCCGATTGTGCATCAACAGCCGGGAAGAAAGTTGCAAAGCGATCGCGGTCACAGCATCGAACTAAACTCTAAATCCTTCCGGGCCCTCGATCTAAAAAAATGTATTCTGAATTAACGCTTCAGGTCTTTCTTTCAAACAGTTGTTTAAGACCCCAACATAATATGATATTTATCCTAGCCGTGCCGATGGGGTATATTGGGTACTCCATCTTATATAAACCTTTTTATATTTGTCTACAATTGTGAAAAATAAAACATCCAAAATTAGTTAACAAATCCAAAATATCGACCAAATTATGAACCATATCATGAATAAGAATTTTTATTCTTAGAATTGTAACGTGGGAGCCTCTCAGAATTCATTATGGATATAACGAAGGACGCAACGAGACACAAATTCATAGAGACAGCATCTTTATTAATCCGTAACAATACAGCGGACGATCACCCTAGCCTACCCGAGGATAACAGTAGTACTTATTAACCTATTATAACATCGAGGAGGAGATATAAACAATATAAATGATAGCAGCGCAGTTAGTGCGTTGCTTTATATCCTGGAAGGCTATCGCCTTCTTATTTGGTTGACCGTCTTCAACTGACTTCAAAACTTTGGGGCATCTATATATAAACTATAGGTTTCGTCAGGGAACCAATGCTTTCCTTTGTCTTGATCCATGACACGTGTTGGCTGGTTACTGTATTCGATAGAACTCAAACTATGGAGCCTTGCTCCTGTTGTATGTATGTAAGCAGTACCGAATTTTGATGCGTAGTATAGCAAACACTTTGAGAGACGGGATCCTTCTACACCCATATTCGGGATAATGTTTCCATAAAAGCGAATATGTCGTCAGCCACGCTCTCATTGCATTAGCTCACCGCCGAATTGTTCTACATATGTCATAGACCAGGGATGGCAAACGAGTACCCCGTGAAATTATCGAACCCGCTTGAATTTTTAGTAATGATTGTAAAAAGCCTTCATTTAATAAAAAATAAAATGATTTTTAATCTGCTACCTAATATCACTAAATGTCGCCACATCTTTAAGGAGCTAGATTGTGATTAGGGTTACAATAACGATAATTTTGCTTGTAAATTTTAATGTTAATAAAACTTGTAAGCCTATATAATAAACCTATGTGACCCGCCACATGGATTTAAAAATTAAAAATATTAAATTTGACCCACTTGGGAAAAAGGTTCGCCATCACTGTCATAGACCAAGCAAACCGATTTTCCAGCTTTCCTCCGACGTTACAAAATAATCCCTTTTTTTAGGTCTAAGATATTGATGAAGAAATCATATTATAGAATTAATATCTTGCCTTAAAATGCTTAGGGTATCTGAGAGACCCCCTTCAGACGACGCGGTTGTTTTCGAGCCGCCGTGACGGATGGATTAAATAGCAATGAATTTTTTCATAATCATTAAATAAATAATCTCTCCAAACTAATCGTATTGACGGAAGGCTTATAGCCGCGTCAAATTATATCCTTCTGCAATGACAATTTAAACTGCTCGAGTTACAATTTTTTTTTGAAAAATTCTTAATAAAATAATTATTTTTTCAGGAAATCCTTAATTCATTACTACAAAATCCTAAAAATATTATCAGTATGTATAATGTATAATTTAAATTTCACGGGGCTGTGCAATTTGTGACGGATTGTCACTGTTTGTTGTGTTGTTACATTTGTTCCTGGTGTTTCTTGACATTGGAAGCCATAATGAATGCTTACTTTTTTGTTGAGTGTAGAAAGATTTTTTAACCAAAAACTGCAAAATTTTATATTAGCATCCGTATTACGCGGACATGTTCATCTGCGAATTCTTTCTATTCTCAAAGATAATTTAAATCACGAAGAAAGTCATTTTGTCAATATTGAGGAGTAAAAATGAGAAGAGGTGATAAGGTGGGGCTTAACGCCATACCGAAAATTGTGTTCTATTGATTAAAAGATTGGAAAGTTTATGATGTTTCTGATGAAGACTACCTTGTGATACACTTTTCTGTTAACGGAAATTAATTGAAGTTCGTAAAAACGATATCTCACAATAAATAAAAGGGTTATCGGGAATGTTAAGATAGATTTGAATGGATTGGAAGTAGAGGTGAAGTGCAATCTTATACTAAATATATTTCGAACTACGATTTAAGAAATAAATTCAACAGAATTAATTTATAATCAATAACATTGTGAATTCATATGTCTATCTGGCAGCACTGAAAAGATCTAAGACTAAGTTTTAATATAGTGTCAAATAATTCAGTAATCGACTGCATCATCTTTATTTACTATCTACAAATATCTTTGAAAAAAAATAAATGCAACAAGTGGTTTATTCCAATGTCATACTGTTTCTACAGCTGATCGATCAAGGGGGTATTACTAATTTCAAAGTGCATAATTTAAGAATAACTCTTGACGAAGCAATTACAAGAACAGAAAAGATCAGATATTAAAATAATTTTGGAAAAATTACGACAATCTATCATGCAATAAAAATATCATAAAAGAATCGTTGATCGTAAGGACGTTATCATGAATGGTACATGGGACATACTCCTCAAACGTTTTATGACTCTCATAACCCACCTCCTACTCGCTTGGACACAGTAATGAGGGTAAAATCAGATACCAACAATGTTAGTAGATACACGTTCAATACCAGCAATAGCCAAGATAAGGAACTTTCATTACAAAAAACAGCATATCGAGATGGGTCCTCGAGCCATTATATGACACAGACTCACTTGGTCTCGACTACGATTCGAGAGATTTTAACAGTGATAATGAAGTAGAAGAGATAGCCAATATTCTTTTACAATTTGCTAAACCACCTAATCTGGAAATTGACAATGAAATATTTTGGAAAATGAAACTTGAAGTAGGAACTTGTTTGTGATTTATGAAAAATGTGTTACAGAAAAAATAAAAGAGTTGAAAGAAATAGAAAAAAAAACTACCGAAAAATCGTGTCAAAATACATGTTACAAATTTTCGAAATATCTATTATGAATTTTATAAACAAAATCTAAACTATAAAAACCAAATATTTGTAATTCAGTATAGTTTTAATATTAAGTAATTATTTATAAGTTTTTTGAGAGAAATATTGGAATTATCAAAATCTAATCACCATATCGATTTTTTTCGAGATACAGCAGGATTGTTTTCCACCGTCGATATACTTTTAATTTTCTATATCTAAGATCGTTTATAATAAGATTTTAAATTTAAAATAATAAATAAAATAAATTGATATTTTGTATATATTTAACTCTTGTGAAAATGTTTTAATTTTATTGTTTTGTAGCAGAATTTTCACTTTTGAATACACAAATGATACACAATATGATTTGACTTGACCGATGAAAGCTCGTCCACTGTGTTAGATTACACGATCGCGACCGCGCAAACACAATTTGTGGTATAATTTTCTAATATCTACTAATAAATATGCGAAGCGGGGTGAAATCTGATCTAAGTAAAAGCCGACAATACTTTCAACAACACCTACGGCGATCATACGGCAGATTCAACACCGCATCCGAATCATTATCTAAATAGGGGCACAGCTTTCGTTCGATCCGTAGTTAGGCTGCTGGCCAATGCAGGGACACCCTGCTGCGTCTGGATCTGCAAACACCAATCATCCAGTAGACATCGGCATGCGTATCTGCAGCGGCGTCTCCAGCATCCGCCGATTGGTTGATTGCACACATGGGGAAGCATCAAACACAGGGCCGGTTGTCAACTCGGACTATCGGGGGCAAGCCGGATAACACGTTTTTCTCGGAAAAAAATGAGATTTCCACGCGACGGCCGAGCAGGGGGGAGGGGGTCGAGGTCTCGAGGCACTCAAGGACCCTCGAGACCCGGGCGCCTGTGGTCTTCGCGCTGGACGATAACAACCTATCAGTCGTGTGTCAAAGTCTCGTAGACGCGGACGCCATCCAATACATCTCGACATGTTCCCGAAACTGAGATACAATGCTGCGGGACTCTGCTTGTTCGCAGTCTTCTGCTTGGCCAATGCCAGGAGCTTCGATGGGATTCCCGGGATCGGACGGAATTTGCTGGTGAGGTCGCTTCCAGCCGTTCCAGATTTTCAGAGCAATCTCTATGAAGTATACATGGAGCCTTTTGAATTCGTGAGTAACATAATTATTTTTTTTTAATGAAAAACTATTTTAAATTAACCCTTACAGACCTATAGTACATTGCAATGTACAATAATTTTGGTTGTTTTGAAGTTTATTTTTCGTATTATTATCACTGGGACCTTTTGAACATCGTGGTGTACACATTATTTAATCATCTGCTGCTGCCATATTATATTTCATAGTACTTGAGACCATTTGTACATTGCAATGTACGTTCTGTTTTTTCCAAAATAGTTCTTTGAAAAAATAAAAAAATATATTTTTTCTCATCATTGTGTTGTCTCATATAACAGAATTCAATAAATTATAATTTTTTTATCCAAAAATAAAAAGTCAGGTCTGAAAAAAGGGTTAGGCTAATTCTAACCCAGCTTAAACTAATCAGCAAGGTAATAATACCTTATCATATCCAGTCGAATAGTAATAAAATAATAATCTTTATCTTAAAAAACCTACATATTTCAAATTTATTGACATAATTAGATAAATTAATTTATTTGAAATATTTAACGATTCACATAATTTATTTAAATTTAAGTTTTATTATAAAAAAGCATATGTATTCGGCTTCAATAAAAAAAATATTAAACAGCAACTAAAGAATGCAAACACAATATCTATTGTCTTTGTGTCGTGTTGTGCAATGTGTAATGTGCAGTTTCCCAAGAATCTTTTATTGACAATGTTAAAAATATTTTCATAAATGATTGTTGATTCGGAAAATTGCAATGCAATCTCGCAAATCCATTCACAATTGTTTATTTTATCCGCACCTATGAATATATTCGTATATTCCTACTTGAAATATATAATAAATTATGTATTTCGGGGAGTAAAAGACAGATTGTTATTCATTATATAATCATATATCCTCTAAATAAACATTTAGATAAAAATCATGAAAGAACTATACATATATTCAATTGTGAAAGGAATATCTGTCTCCAATGCCATTTTAACCGTTGCGTCTTTTAAAGAAACCCCTACTTCCCGTATCGATATGTACAAACATCTTTTTTTATAAAAATTCGCAATATCAAATAAGGATGTGGATTGTGTATTGTAACCAATTTACAAATAGATATAGCTTAAAAAAACATCCAGGACTATTATCAACAAATAAATAAATAGGTACTCGAAATATTTTTTTCAAAAATATATATGATAATTTTTCGACTCATCCTTAAAAAAATAATTACTCATCGCGTATTTATTATATCGGATTTTATGTACATACATGTCAGCCGGCTAAACGCCTTCGAATCTGCACGATTTTCGTCTCGACTGAAACAAAATAGCCATCATCGGGGTCAAGGTCGATCGGATTAGTCCGACGCGTTTCTGCGATTGAAATCAAAATCGACATTTATTGGGACGAGTTGGGGAATCGGCAGAATCACGATTCGGACATAAGAAGACAAACGTCATAGCAATTACGGCGAGCTTCATGAAGTAATCGCCGAAAGCGCCTTGAGGGTTGACGGCCGATAGGTTATGCCCCCCGGCACCACATCCTCGACCATATATCTGTTGAGGTCGCCGACGCTTTTTTGGTCGCGGTCCAGCTAAACCATTCGAGACCTTTGAACTTGGAGGATCATGTTATCGACGATGGATAATCGTGGCGTCGTGTTTCATTCTTATGCACCGATTAGCAAATTCATATCGATGAGTCACATTGTTTTCAGCAACGATTTAACACTTTCGAAAGAGCTTTTTTCAGTGTGCTTTCAGTTATGTATAAAAATCGTGATGTAAACATTTTACATGTGTATAATAAAATTATATTCAAGCGCCATAAACCTTCGGACAATCAATCGCGTATTCAACATGTCCGATCAAAAGATTTATCAATGTAAATAATTGATGCATTGATATTCATTATTGCGTAAATATATTAACAATGCATTTATTAACGTTTAAATGCATTCTATCTGCAAGATCATCACGATGTTAAGAATTACACAACCAAAAAAGAAAATTTTACTTGACTCAGTAGCAATGGTCGAATTTGTTCCTTCAGAAGACCATTTGCAAAACTGCATACTCTTTCAGTTTCACTCCAAGAAAAACGCAACTATCGTTAGAAGAAATATTTGCGACATTTATGGAGACGTATTAGATAAGTACAGAAAATTCAAATCTGGAAATTTTGACTTAAAAGATGAGCCTCGAAGTGGACGACCTGTACAGTAAATAAAGCCGTCATAAAATTTGAAATTGAAAAAAAACCCAACTTTAACCATCAAAGAACTGTCAAATATAACCGGCACAAAGTGGTCCATCACTCAGAAGTGTCTGAAAAAAATGGGAAAGATTCGAAAAAAAGGAATTTGGGTCCTCCACGCGTTGACCGACCGTAATAAATCGCAGAGGATAAAAACATGCGAACATCTGCAAGCGCAAGAGCTTACAACACCATTTCTTCGCGATGTAATCACTGGAGATGAGAAAGGGGTGTTGTATTCGAATACGAAGAGAAAAACAAAAACAACAGCCGATTCAAACCGAAAAAACTTTTGCTTAGCATTTGGTGGGATTATAAAGGAATCATTTACCACAAAGTTTTAAAATACGGTCAAACTGTAACAGCGCAAGTGTACTGTGACCAATTGGAGCGATTAGAGGCTGCATTACAAAGAAAAAGCCGGGTCTGGCGAGAGAAGAGAAAATGTTCCTCCTCCACGATAATGCGCGTCCTCATGTCGCAGATTTGTGCCTGAAAACAAAGGATGACTTGTGTTTAACGGCTTTACTGCACCCTGCTTACTCGCCAGACTTAGCCCTTTCAGACTACCATTTGTTTCGTTCTATGGCACACTTTTTTAAAAATAAATCATTCCAAACAGAAAGTGAAGTGAAATCGGCCATTTCTAATTTTTTTAATTCCTTTCTTGAAAAAGTCAGCAGAATTTTTCAAGATAGGTATTTTAGATATGGAAAATAGATGACAGAATGTTATATAACGTAATGGCAATTATTTTTTGTAAAAATAAATCAATAAATGTATAAAAAAAAATGAATTTGAATTTTATTGAAAACGAAGACTTTTTACTGCACCTAATATATCAGGTTGTTCGGAAAGTAATTTCGTTTTTTTTTATGAAAATGAATGACGATATTATAGGATATTTTATTTAATTATATATTGCCCATTCTGGTCCAATACCCTTTGCCATCTTTCTGGCAGTAGCATAATTCCATGCTCATAAAATTTTGCTGGTAAAAATCTGATCTAAATGATTTTTGACCTCCTCATTTGAAGTAAAGGTTTTACCGTCAAAAAAAAATTGTGGAGACCTGATCAAATAATAATCAGAAGGTGCCAGATCTGGAGAATATTGGTGGGTGTGGCAGTATATCCCATCCAAGCTGTAAAAGCTTTTGGCGAGTTAACAAACCTGTACGACAACTCACATTATCTCGGTGGAACACTACACCTTTTCTATTGATCAATTCTGACCTTTTTGTTTAAGTTTTAAAAACGATTTTAAATCGAAGATAGCATCGCGTTTTTTTGATGAATATCGGCTTTCGAAGTGCTTTGAGCCGGTTCATCTTTTTTACTCCATGATCTCTTGCATTTAAGATTGTTGTAGATAACCCATTTCTTGTCCCCAGTGATGATGCTCTTCAAAAATAGATCATATTCTTGACGTTTGAGAAGCAAATCGCAGACATCAACGCAACGGCACAAATTTATTTCCATAAGAACAAGAACCAAGTCGTTCAAATGATCATGAACGGTCGAATTCGATCAATTTAATCTCTCAGCGATCACACTAGTTGTTGTTCGCCGGTTTGCATCAATTAATGGCTTTATTGTGTCTTCACCAGCTGTGGTGCATCTTCAACATCAAAATTCCGGATCGAAATTTCGTAAACCAGCTTTGGCACTGGAGTTTTGTCAATACATCTTTTACACATTGGATAATTTTTTTTCTTGCTTTACAAGCATTTTTACCTTTTCGATAGTAAAAAAGTAAAATATGACGAAAATGCTGCATTTCACTTTCCACATTTGAAAGGGTACCAAACCAAAAACTACTGCATAGAATCAATTGAACTTTTTCACAAGCAAGCCTCGCTATATCAGCTGTCAGATAATATAATGATTATGCGGCTTAAGTGTGAAGCTGGCTGTGAAAAAATACGATTAAATCCTCTGTTGGGAAAAAACGAAATGACTTTCCGAACAACCCAATACAATGTTTGTGTGTAAAATTTCAAGGTTAGGTCATAATTTCCGTTAGGTCATAATTTTTATTATCCACAACAGCTGTTTTTATAGCTCGGATAAAATATTGAGTTTTATATGCATTTGCTCAAGGTCCCTCTGGTCTGAATTTTTTTTTTGTATTGCTACAACTATCAAGTATATAACCAAAAAAAATGTATATCTGGTATCTAACGGATTTCTCACTATAGAACCGGTATGTCCAGGGAAGGTAAACCTTAAACTGTTGACCAATAAATGGGCTAGTCTCGATACTTTTGCTCCTCTCCTTCTTTCTAGGAACCCCTTATACCCCTGAAAAATATGAGAATGAATACTGAGGCAAACCGCCTGGACAGTCGGGAGAGTAAAATCCGATACCAATAATTGTAAAAGAAAAACGTAGAGGGATAAACCTTAAAATAAACTGCATACCAAAACGACTTGGGTCCCCGCAGTATAGACAGAGAAGGGGAGCCCTCACCCCGCATGTGAAACTTAGGTTACTTTGGCCTCGACTGCCATTCGGGAGTCTGGTGAGAGTCTCATACGCTCAGTGAGTGAGTGTCTCATGGCTGACAAATGATGATGATATATAAAGTAGAGCTGCCTATTATTCTCTTGATTCTATAGGTCACAAAAAAGGGTAGAACAAACAAAAAGTGTCTCAGTCCCCGACTATTCTACTATAAAAGATGCTTTTTTTTTAAAATACGCCTTTTTGACCGGACAACCTAATATATTTTTTATTACATTTATTGATGTTTATTTTTTTTTAAATTCTTATCTTAAAAATATGACACAAGTTCTCGATCGGATTTAAATCAAGGATTTTGTCGGCAAAGGTTCTTAGAAATACTTTTCCCTATTGTATAACCGACAATGAACATTCTTCGATGAAAAAGTGGTAAACTCGATCTATCCAATTGTAAGAAAAGAGCCATGTATATTGAGGTCTTGAAAAGCTATTCTCCAAGCATTGAAGACGTACAAGTAAAAACCCCTCAATCGATTTACATCCTCATCAGGGCCGTCCTAACACACGGATCTGAATGTTAGGTTTTGATAAAACAAGATGAGCGACAACTGGATATCCTGGAGAGGAGAATTCTGAGACGAATATTTGGAGCCGTACTCGACAACGGGGAATGGCATATCCGAAGCAACGAGGAACTGTACCGACTATACAAGAAATTACCGGTCACGGCTATCGTCAGAGCGGCAAGACTCCGGTGGGCCGGTCACGTGTCACGGATGCGGAAAGTTACCCGCAGAAAAGGCTTATGGTTAACAAGCCTTCCTGTCACTGGAGGAAAGGGGGTCCAAGGCTGGGGTGGTTGGACTGAGTACCGAGGGACACTGCATCATTAAAACATACCGGAAGATGTAGAAGGGTGTTGGAAGAGTCCAGGGTTCTATAATAGGGTTGTTGCACCTATGATAATGATTAATCTGTGTCAGACAGTTCCATCCCTTGGTGGGCTGGTTCAATCGATGCAAGAGAAGGGAGATAGAAAATAGTTTTGCTCCACTCTCCGAATGTCAAT
>JAGXCT010036350.1:7388-61054 GCA_022495035.1 Philopotamus ludificatus | reverse complement strand
ACTTGCGTCCCGATATCCGCCTATCCAGGCATTCTCAACCTGTGACCGCTACAAGTTGATTGATGAAAATCCAGAAAAGAGAAATGCAAAATATAATTGAAAAACTTTGACGATGTCGTTTATTTTTCAAATCGGGTAGTTATTATAGACCAGCGGGAAATATACATGTCTGCCCCAAACATAGCTTTACGCAGCAAACGAAAAGCGTCCTTCTGTATACGGCAATACGGAACTTTTTGCTTTACCTCCACTACTTAGCCAAAAAACAACACTCGTTAGCGTCAAAGCTAGCGACCACGTAACCATGGCGAATACAAATATTCCTTAACACACATGAATACGGTTCCGTACGCATATTTCAGCTAATTATTATTTTTTTATTAGGAGAAATGTGTGTGGGGCATTGCTCCGGTTGCCCCTAAGGACTTTCGAATAAATTTTATCGATTATTAGAGTCCCAGGGTATTCACATACATCTTTCAAGCGTCCGCGAAAGTGATAACTACGACACATATATTGGGATAAAATTCAATCTAATTTTATTACTTACTGGTAGTTGTATAGGAATGTCTATAATAGAAAAAATAAATAGGTCTTAATAATTTGCTTCCGAGAATTAGAGGGCCTAACATTATAATTGTTTTTTTTTCTTAATAAATTCATAAAGCAGAAGAAAGACGTTTTCCTAATAAGCGATGTCTCTCATTTTAATTTAATTTTAAGTAAGTTCGACAAAGACCTTTAGAAAATGTTATCACTTGTAAAATTCGGTAATGGAGTTCTTATGGATATGAATACCCCAGGCCAAGTACCTGGATTGGTAGAGGGATACTTGATTCTTTGTTTAAATACCAGGAAGTAAATAGCGAGATAGAAATGTAATAATATTTCAAAATAAATAGAATCATAAAACTCACATTCTTAAGAATGTTCTGGAAATATTAATTTGTCTGAAAAAGTCATCAGAGATATGAGATTTCACCACGTTGAAACGGATAGGATCGATATATAAAATTGCACAAATGTCTTTACTTTTAATTAATAAAATTATCATCATTAGTAATTTGGAGTCAGGAGTGGCGGATTTAGCACTTCGGAGGCCCCTGGGGCAATTCAATTTTGAGGCCCCACAGAAAATTTTGAAATTTACTAAAATAAAAGTAGAAAATATTAAAAATTCTTGATTAGGTTCGTCAGATTTTGCCGGAAGCTCGCAGGGGACCATTGCGGTTTGTGCACTACTGATTTAAATTAATAAAAGTATATTTATTTTTACATCTTGTTTTTATATTTTACATTTTTTGTTGCCTCTTTGCTTTCTTCTCCTTAATTACTTTATCCTAACGTTATATTTTTTTTAGAACGCTTATAAATATGGTCCCTCCTAATGCTGAGGGCCCTGATGCCTTGCATCGTTTTCCCTAGATAGCTACGGGCCCGATGCAATGGCTTCCAAAACTTGTCCGACATTCTGTTAGGGTATAAGGAGCTCAATTCAATATGAAGTAACATCTGATGAAGATACGAGTTATTATTCACAGACATTCCCTTTGAGAGAGTATTGGTATTACTCTTAATTTTTTTGCTAAAGCAACTTAACAAACCACCTGAAAAAAATAAATACCATACTGACTGTGGAAAAAAAATATCAATGGGAATGTACACAGAATTTTGGAGGCACAAGGGTTAATCCGCCACTGAGAATCGGTTAATTTATTTCCAAAAAATAATTTATACAAGGAATATATTACATTTACATATGTATTTAAAAATATTTAGTATATACGAATAGATTTACGTTAACATATTAGGATCTAATCCGTCTTGTATAATTTTTAATTTCACCGCTTGAGCTGGCACTCCAAATTGCACCATTTTGAAATATTTATCGTATAATGGATCCCTCTGCGTAGTCAAAGTATCGCTCTCCGCTATATCTTCGTTTATTATATCCACAGTCGATTCCTTGGGCGGTATCTCAATTTGTGGAGCATCTGGCGGCGCCTCTTCAGGTTTTAAATCGACTTGTGAAGTTGGTTTTACATCAGACTCCAAGCCAGGAATTGAGGTTAACTGAAACATAAATATAGAATAAAATATGACACGGTTAATTGGTGTGATGACACATTCTAGTCTTTTAATAAAATTAAAGCTCAATTTTTTATTTGCATGTGAAGTTGTGATGCGTTGCCATAAATCCAAACACATATTAAAGATTAATATGATGTGTTTTAATCAAAAAATAGATTGATGACGGTGCTGGATCATTTGCGATGGTCCATGAGGAGTCGTACTAGCAGGCTGATCTTGAAGTTCCACATGGTTACTTTCTGCGATGTGATCAAAGGTATCGACAATAATTATGACTCGGTTATCGCAGGATTATTTACTTAAAACCTACATACCTTTGTCTCTAATATAATCAGCGAGGCTTCCACTTTTTGCATCTTAATTTCAAAATCCATAAGCTTTCTTTCGCATTGGGTTGCAAAATTATTTAGAAATTCAGCCGTTTGTAATATGAAGTGATTGACAAAAGCCAACGTACGCTTTTGATGTATACTGCCTTCCTGTAAATCGATTTGATGAAATATTACAATATTAAGTATTTCTCTTTCAATGCATTCTGGTCATGGTATTTTTTAGAATTCTTTCTATGTATTTAGATAGTTTTAATTTTTTTAAAAAAAAAATCAAGAAATAATTGCATAAAAATGAGTAAATTACGTGAAAAAAGTAACTGTACCCGTGATATTTAATTGTATAATTATAAAAAAAGTAATTGAGGAATAAATATTAAACCTACTCCAGCATTATAAAAACTTTTTGACATTTGATCAGTCAACATGGCGAACGGCGCAAGTGACAGCCGGGAAATCTGTCAAAACAAATATTTTGGCCGAAACATATTGAATTACGACCAGAATAACGAGGCAAAGATTAGAAATCGCCTTACAAGTAATATCATGTTTCAAAAACGGATTTGTTCGGATAATTTTATTTGGATAAATTTTGACTTAAGGATGCGAATTTATTGCTTTAAAAAACCTTTCATGGCGGTCATAGATAAGCGCATTAGACACGTCATGCATTACGAGATGGTTCTATAAATTTCGCCAAGATGCCCTTAGCTCGAAAAATGCTAGTTGCTGTAGCTTCATGTTTTTATAGCGCAAGAATTACATGTGAGAAGATCAAGGGGCTTATTTATTCCAAAGCTAATAAATTTCAAATTCGAACCGTTATTTTTTCCCTTGCGGTTCCATAAAACGATATTTATCATATCGGTTTCGGTTTTCGTTCCGGGGAAATAACGATTAATTTCAGTTTTTGGTTCAGCTCTGATTGTTCATTTGTTAAATGTTAATAATGTGTTTAAATGAATAAAAAAATATTTTCTACTATAATTTTAAACACATTATATTCTTTGTTTTATAATACGCAAAATAAATTAAATGATACAATAATATAAATACATATTTTGGGAATACTGACACGTGTTCATTCAAATGTGTATGACCCAGATTTATGGAATGAAATTTTGGTTCACTTTGATAAAAATATTTGCATATTTGTTATTTAAATAAAAAGTTTTATATTAATATTTTTTATTATGATAATAAATAATGCATATAATAGGAAATATTTCCTTTCTTTTTTTTATCAAGAACCACAAACAATGCAATTCCTATACTTCTTTTGTTTATCAATCGCCATCAGATGTAGATTGACGTGATTTAATCGCTGCTCTGGATCCACTGAATGCCTATCTCTTTTTTTTATTAATCTATCCCTGTGACTCCCAACCAGTTGAATAACTAGCCTATCTACAAATTGCCCAGTGGTTTTTAATTTCTCATTAGCTTATTTTCTATAGATTCTAATAATCAATAGGTTCCAAACAATTGGTTAGAATATTTGGCCCTACTATTCTATCACCGATATTAAAATTAATTATTTTTTGTGAAAAATTATTAGACAAAGGGTACGAATTTTTTGACAAATTTGAAGTTGAGTTTTTCTAAAAATAAAATAAGATTCGGATCACTAGTATCGATTATAAAGAAGCTAATAAAAAATGCTATTTATCATCCATCGTCCATCCGTATCATTACTGGGCTCTCAATATTCTCGAACCCCTATACTTCTCAGATAAAGTGTAGCACAGAACACATTTTACGCGGGAAATGGTTCCCGCCAAAAGCTAGTGACGTCACTGTCATGTGACTCACACGACCATGGTATAAATATACGCCACTTTAGGATTACCGTTACAAAAGCTCGCCCAGGAACCCCGTCCCTTAACCCCCTCCTCGGCAGGAAATGTAAACTCAGCATACGGAACAAGGTCTTGCTATACCAGCGGTGCGCAAACTTTTTAGAATTTCTTGCCTCACGGACCCTTTCATTAAAAATTAAATATAAATATTATTTTATTAAAATAGGAGGCCAAATAATTTGCACAGAGTGCCACATACATAGAAATAAAACATTTATATAGAAATAAAAAAAAAAAATTTTTTTTTAAGTATAAATTTTAATGAGATGGCTTTCCCCGAACCAGTTCTTCTAGGTTCGGCTTTGTTTTGGCTAGTGCAACTCTCATGTCATTTTACACGTCTAATTTGTTTTGAGAGTAAGTAGTGTTCAGTATTCGATTTACATTGACCGTATCGAAGCTATTCAAAAGCGATTCTTGAGATATCTTGCATTCAAATGGAACATTGAGTACTGTAACTACGAATCTCTATGTCATAAGCTTCATTTCCTTCCCTGCATTATTGGTGACGATGTATTGATCACGTTGCTCCCACGCATACTTCAGGATATTGATCAGCCCGGCTATCCTAATAAAGTTTTTTTTTTTACTGCCCTGATCTGGTCCTGACGCAAATGGTCTCTTCTACGTTCCCTTATGTGTCCCTCTAATTATCGTCAACTCCAGAAGGCTGAACGAGGATATAGACCTATTTTAATGACAATAAAACGAATATTAAGAAGTCTCTTGCGATGTCTTTCTTTCATCGCAAGTAAATATGTTTATTAAAATAAAATATCTCTATGCATTGTATTTTTTTTTTCTATTCTCTTCTTTCATTTCTTTTGATGTTTTCTAAACTTTATCTTTTATATTATTCTTTCTGTATTTGTAGAAACTTTTAATTGGCCTATTGTATCTATCTTGTTGTTATTGTATTTATGCTGTAAGTTTCTTTCAAAAATAATTAAATAAATAGAAAAAAAAGCCGTCTCACATTCATATGTGGTTGCCAAATGAAATAACACTCTTAGAGCCATTTTTGAAAAATCAGGACTGTGCCATTGTAATCAGTGGCGTACGATTGGTCTTGATATTGGGTGTGCTGTATGTGGAAAAAAATATAGTTTTTTTGTAATGAATTTTATTATTATTTATACATTAATTCTATTCTTCGTTTTTGCGATATAAATTTTTCAATAACATAATATCGTAAAGTGTGTCCTTTTTGTTTTAGTTTTATGAGTATTTTTTTCTCCATTGATTTTAGGCTTAGGCCACACAATCTTGCCTGACCTTGTGAGCTTCGATACAATTAGTAATCCAAAAATTACTACAACACTTTTTACGGAAGACGTGTTTTGCATCCTCATCGTTTATTAAATCAATAAACTGTTCTTGATTTGAATTATCTTTGAATCACTGTTGTAGAGTACAAATGGGTTATTAATAAATCGAAATTTTCGTATATTAGTAAAATAGTAAGAAATTTCGTCGCCTAGAATTGATAAATATCTTTTCATCACCTCAAGAATATCGTCATCGATTCAGCTGTGGAAATGGGGCAAAATTATTTTTTTCTAATTTGACATGCCATAGTTCGAGCTTCATTTTGAAAGCTGCTAATTTCTCGTGACAATGGAGCACTGTGATATGTTTTTCTTGTAGCGCCAGGTCGATAGAATTCACAGATTCAAATATGTCGACCAAAAATGACAGGGATGTAAGAAAACGTAAATGTGAAAAATTGGTATGCATGTCTGGTTGGACATTTAGCAAAAATTCTTGAATTTCTTTATGTAGTAAAAAGACTCTCTTTAAAACTTGCCCTTTGGAAAGCCATCTCACGTGTGAGTGCAATAAGATATTTGTCGCGGTCCCCAGTTTGCGCACCGCTGTGCTATACAGATGCATTGTGAGACCGCCAATGACGTACGCAGCGCCAGTATGGAGTCACGCCCACCCCTAAAAAATAAAAAAAAATACAGACGACCCAAAACGTCCTTCTAAGACGCGTCACAAGATTCTTTTCAAATTTAAAATCAATCAAAAATCGGGCAATTTCATCACTGTCGATGTTGCTAGATTATATAGCATGAATGAAGCTACAATAAGAATCATTAGAAAAAATGAAAACTCAATTAGAAAGAGTGTAGCAGCTGGCACTACGAGTACGAGCACAACTTCATTATATCAGAGATATTGCAATGGAAAACATGGAGAAGGCCTTAATGATTTGGATAGAGGACCAAACACAAAAACGGATGCCAATTGATACCAACAGCTATGACAAAATAAGAGTATTGCGGATTTACGAAAATAAAGGAAGTTCCCATATATTAACATATGAAAAGAAGCGAGCTTTCACAACCAAGTCATGCTTGGTTCGAAAGATTCAAATCAAGACACCTCTCTACGCGGTGGGCAGCATCTGGCATGTCTCTAGATGCGCAAGAATATCCAACAAAATTAGCTGAAATTGATGAAGAAGAATTTGAACCAGTTGCATTTACAGCTAAATTCATCCGCAAAGGACTCGAATTGGGAATAAAATTGGGTAATCATTTTGTACAAAATGGCTCAAATGTTGAACGGGCCCTTTGATTTCAATGTGGTATTAATCAGTGCTTGGCTCAATATGATGAGGTCCATAAAGATCTAACAAGAAATTCGAAGCAAATATCAATAACGGATTTTATTACAAAATCTCCTCGGAGTGTAAATGTTTCTACATCGAATCGGCAATCGTCAATCATAAAGAAGGGATTGACAGTGATTTCTGATAGTGATGAATGATTATAACTCCACCAACCGTTTCATTTGCTTTATATGTACATATTTAATTAATAAAAGAATATAATGTTGTTTTAAAGAATAATTTTGTTTTATTTATGTATTTTAAAAAACAACCAAATTATGGGTTTTTGTGTGTACTTTCGATTTACACGGTTTTACATTAAAAAATATACAATTTCGATTTACACGTTTTTCTCAGGAACCTATCTACCGTGTAAATCGAGCGTTAGGTGTATAAATATGTACGTTAAAAACGTAATCTTAAGATTTTTTAAATAAATAATTAACCCTTAAAACTCGTAAGTCGACATATAGTCGACATCATGTTTTCGTCTCTCAACTCGAACGTCGACAATACGTCGACATAATTTGTCTATCTTGGGCTGTCATTCTGCAAGCATTTTGTCCATAAGTGTGAGTGAGATAGCATTATATTGTGGCGGCCGTACTCTATATGAACACTACTAAATTCAGCGATTCATAACAATCGATTCGCGTACAATTGTTTTTAACAAATTATGTGAAACTTTAAATATAATATTTGAATAATGCTGATTGCACTAGATAAAAAAAATCATTTGTTTGTACAGATATCACGATCAGAAAGATATTGAAAAAAATATAATAAAAAATCGAAATTATATTTTTTACATTGTTTTTAGAAATACATATCTACAATATTTAGATAAACAAAATTGTAGACGAGACTAACCGGTTATCAAATTTACAATTATCAACGAGATCAATTCGGAGAACTTGGAAACCTGTCGAATTTTGATGAAATGGCATTTATTGGTGTCATTTTAAATGTAGGGTTAGTTCTGTAGAAAATATATACAAATATATTGGTCTCAACAATTCAGTAAGATGCCATTAGTATTTTAAACGAGATAGATTTTTTCAATTTTTTGGATGCTCCATCTAAATGCCTTTGATCAAACCCCTAGAACCAGAATTCAAAAAGTTAACAATTTTATAACTTATATTGATTCCAAATTTAAAGATTATTATGTGCCCGAAAGAGATATAAGTATAGGAGAGTCCGTCGTAAAGTTTAAGGGGAAAATAAGTTTCATCACATTTAATAAGAACAAACCTACAAAATGGGGTATCAGAATATATGTGTTAGCTGATGCAACTAATGGTTTTATATATCCATTTTACCGTACTATGGCAGCATTACAACCGAACATCTTGTACGACCTGATCTTTTAGAAATGACGTGTTATTTCACAGCCACAATAAAGAAATAGAAAATTTTTCAACGGGTATCATTAAAATACCTAAATTTACCTACGCAAATAGAGTAATAGCTTGTAGGTCTAACTAAATAATGATATTATCGTGGCAGGATAAAAGAATTATAAGAAGTATTACTACTTTCTACACATCAGAGGAATCCAGGTAGTGTCTCAGAGATTTTATGACGGAACAATGGTAGAAATTTCGAAACCAAATGTGATATTAAAATATGCAGAAAACATGCGAGTCGATCAATTGAATCCAACTCATCCTATTGTGTTTTACGAAAATCTTTAAAATGGTGGAAAAAACTGTTTTTTTGGGGTTTGGAAAAATGTTTAATTAACGCCTATACGTTATATAAGGCAAAGCAAATTAAAAATAATAGAAAACCAATGAAGCACTCAAAATTAGTTTTGCAAATTATCGGAGATTTTAGAAAAGGTTCTTCAACTCGCGGAAGACCATCAACATCAGACACAGAAGAACGTCTAAATAAAAAACGTCATTTCATTTTTAATAAGGGTAAACATACACAAACAAGACTGTTTGGCTTTTTCAAAAAGAAATGTGAAAGGTGGAAGACACGAAACGCGATTTTATTGTGATACGTGTACTAGAAAGCCAAGTCTTCATCCAGAAAATTGTTTTAAAAGATATCATACCATGAAAAATTATAAATTGTAGTTTAATCAGAACAGTTATTTTTCAGTATATGTAAGTTCATTTTCTTCCGCCATATATTTACTTAAGTTGTATATATATACAATTTCCACAAAATATAATGTAATGTTAAAGGTTATAATTTATATAAAATATTGTCAAAATTACATTATTTATTTTGTCTGACAAATTAAACAATATATTTTATGTTATTTTGTATTATTAAAAATAATAAATTCATACTTTTATTTGTTTATTGATTAATTTAAATCCACGTTTAAAACGTTTTTTTTTTTAATGTGTTCAACCCCTGACATTACAAACGGAGTGGATCTGTTACGCTGTCTTTAACCACGCACGCTAATGGCGGCAACTCAAAAATGTATTGTTTTCAATTGTAATTTTTCCAATATATCGACACCTAATTGTTAATAATTCAAGTTATACTGTTATTATAAAAAGATAGTGTCTATAGTGATATCTAATACGTTTCCGAAGGACTTTTACATGTTACGTATAAAATTTCAACAGTTGTGTTAGAACCTTCCTAAAAAATTTACATGATTAGTTTACTTACTAAAAATGATGTATTTAGTAAATTTAAGATATTCTTTATAATTATTTACATTGGTTTTGAAAAAATATTGAAAGAAAATGTGTTTATTCTTAAATCAATTTTCGGAATTATATTTTGAAGAAATCTTGAAATAAAACGAGTTGGCGCTACCCCATTTGGAAAAAAAATACGAGTTTTAAGGGTTAAAACCTTGTGTCCGGCCTGTTCTGGTGGAGCGCTTGCGAGTGGAGCGGAGCGTTGGTGAGGGGTTTGCGCCCCGACCTGGACTTGATGTTGCTTAGTTCAGTGTTCACCAACCGGTCGTACGCGGTCCGGTGCCGGGCCGCAGACAGTATGCCAAATTTTAAAAAATTCGCCATGCAAACATATTAAATTTAGGATTTTTTCGCTTACACGTTTATTTTTAGTAATTGTTAAATAATAATAATTGGTAAGATAAAATGCGACACGGTGGTCGCTGGTTTTCTCAGTTCTCTTCAATTTTTTAAACTCACTGCACCGATCGTTTGTTATTATTGATTTGGGTATTTTTGGTAGCCCCGCAAAAAGGAAAAGAAGAAAGACAAACAGCAAGTCGAAATCAAAATTAGATCGTTATTTAGGATTTTTCTAATATATATCATGAATAACTATTTTATCTATAGAATAATCCATTTTTTTTTAAATGTCAAGGTATTGTCGAAGAATTTATCAATTTGTTGACTTGACATACAAAATAGACCCCATCGTGACCGATCGGTTAAAAAATATACATGTTTATAAAAAAAAACTTGATAAAATTTATTGAGATTTTAACCCTTTTAATCCCAGCTTCTTTTGCATAGAATATACGAAGAATTCCAAGCATTTTTTTGGTAAAAAACAATAGTTTTCATTTTTTTTATGTCAGCTAATGATTCGTTTAAAAACATAATTCTTTCTGTGGGACAATAACTAATCTTCAAATATGAATAAAAACATAAACAAACAAAAGAAAAAAATAATTATAAAAAAAAAATATTCTTAAAACAATATAAACTTTGAGTTTTGGAAATGAAAATGGAAATAAAAAATAAACATAAAAGATATAGTATTGTTTCGCAAAATTAGCAAATATCATGAACCCTTCCAGGAACTTATAAACCTTTTTTTTTAACAAATTTGTATAAAGGCTTTTTAAATTATTTAATACCTCATAAATAATCTAATCAGTTTGCGAACATTTTTATTTGAAAACATTACGTGCATTTATGCTTTTGAAAGCATTTCTCATGAAGACCCTTGGTGCCCTTGTTACATAT
This sequence comes from Philopotamus ludificatus, assembly GCA_022495035.1. NCBI lineage: Eukaryota > Metazoa > Arthropoda > Insecta > Trichoptera > Philopotamidae > Philopotamus > Philopotamus ludificatus. Next base: position 50,238 of record JAGXCT010036350.1, on the reverse strand, counting down.
TGTGCGAGATCTTCTTCGTTTTATTTCACCAGATTTATCCGATGACGAATTATCTCCGCTTTGATCATCATGACATCCATTCATATTTTGGGTTTTTAAACATTTTTACATTGTAAATTTTGTTAGATTAGTAAGTTGAAAAAATATCACTAAACATTAACTTCCAAAACTATTCCCAATAAAAATTACGTACAATTCACTTTCAACAGTTGCTGTCGAAGCACTAAAATGTGTTAACCCCTTGTGTGATTTGCCCGAATAGAACTCGGGTAGGTATTTTGCTGACACAGTGATTTGCCCGAACTGGATTCGGGCACATCGTACACGAAACTTTAATCCAGCTCGGGTCATTCCCCCACCAGTCTAGAGAACGCATCGCGCGCGTTGAGTGACACGTGTCGTAATTTGATCTTTCGAGAACAATTACCCACTTTTTTCCAAGAGGTTGACCACAGAAGTGGTTAATAAAATTGGGGAAGATATTGAAAAAAATGTTAAAATCTCCACTATCTTCATTGTTTAGGTTACCTTGACCTTGGCCGACACGCCGGCCGTTATCGGACATTTTTTTGTAGGTAACAAACAATAAATCGAATTTAAACTAAACGAAAATAAATATATTTAGCATAATTTTTTTTTATGAAAGTTTTGAGGCCGATGATCGGCCCCTTGGGAATTATCGCATACACCAGTTGGGGCCGATGATCGGCCCCATGGGAGTAAAAGGTTTAAAGTATTATTTGCGTATTTTTTTTACGAAATGCTGAATGCAATAAAACTCTTGCCGTCACTAATTTGTTACTAAAAAGTTTGACGAGAAATGAATTTCCCGAGTTGTACTATCTTACTCGAGGAGAACTTATTTTATTATGGGGAATGGGATATACATACGAAATGGGATATATTAAAAAATGTCGAGGTATAATTGTAAATAATAAAAACATTTTATCAAAATTATGTTATTACATATAAAATTTTAACAATACCATCATATCACTATGATGTGATAAAACTCGGAATTGTTTGAAATTAAAATTATACATTCAAAATAACGCAATTCAATGACACCAAGTATTTATTTGAATGTAAAAAATATAATTATGATGCAGGCGTTTGTCACTATAAATTTAAAATTGCGTCAAAAAAAAAGTTAATGTTACGCGGATACGATTAAGTTCGTAACCCGTATTAATTTATCCTCAGTGATATAATCTGACAAAATCTCTAAGCGATTCACTGACCCGTTTGTCTGATTTGGCCCTGAAATAAAATAATTACAACAGTCAATAAAAAAATATACATCGGAATTGAACGAAAAAATAAATAAAAATAATATTAACTTACTCAGTGACCTCTTTATGGAATTGTACGAGTTGAGCCGGAGTGGCACATGCACCGGACTGCGGCAACGCGCTTAAACTCGTCTCCAACCATTTATTAGCAATTTCTTTATTCCAGCTAAGTAATTCGAATATTACTGATCCCACGTCGTGTAACATGTAAGAATGTAAACAAAATACGCTCGCTTGAATAATATTTGCTAGAAGCGCCTCTCCGTGTTGGTTTATTTTTAACGAAAACAATCCGACGCACGGTTGGTATTCCCTTTTCGTACTCCGCCCGGTGTGAATAAAATCGGATAAAAACTTCATTACAGTCGAATTGGCTTCTCTGTGATCCAACGAGCAGGCCGACATAGCGCATTGCAAAATCGCATCGGTGGCCGTACTCTGCACGAAATGAAGAGGTATCCTCTGCAAAAATCTCTCGCACAGCCTGAACAAGTCGTCTATGGTGTCGGGATGTTGGTTTAAATTCGACGATTGTAAAAGTTCAAACGTCGGTCCAATCAACGCTTGCAGCATTTCCATCAGACCCTTTATGCAGTTTTGATCTTCGGAAAATTCGTCGACCACTATACTCGCGAGATATAAGAAGCAACAATGCCTGTGAGCTATGTAGACCACCATCATGTGTTTTGCGAGCGGGTCAAATATAACGCTTCCCTGTTTACCGAGGAAACGAATGATAAATCGAAGGCAACGACATAATTTCTCCATTATTCGCAAGTCACTGCTGTACCTAAAAAAATACAAAAAAAAAATATTACGTCGAGTCATATGTTATTTCGGCGATTTTTGGTGCTGCCGTTTGTGGCTTCGCATTTTTTATTTGTTTTTACAAGGAATTTCAAAATTGTTTCAGTTCCCTTTCAGGCGTAATATTGGGAGATGGGTTTAGACTATTTGAGGATTACCTCGGGTTGCGTAAAGTCCAAGGAAGCGATAAGAAGAAGTAGATACAATGAAAAGACCATAAACACCTTCCCCCAGCCAGGCTGAAATCAAGAAAACCCTCCTGGTCCTCAGCCACTCGGATCATACCAGAGCATCGATAACAATCATAAAAAACAATGATTTAATTTTAGATCAATGATATGGCGATATTTAACATCAAATAATACTCAACAAAAATGCACCCTTGAAAAAATATGTACATGTTTGTGCACACATATCCTTGTGTGCATAAATAAATCTGGTCTCTAACGGATTTCTCACCACAGAGCCAGTATACCCTGAGAAGGAAAACCCTAATCTGTTGACCAATAATTGGTCTAGTCTCGATACTTTCGCTCCACTTCCTTTCTAGGGCTTCTCTCTGAGGAGGTATTTCCCACGATGAAAGGATTGCTATTGCGCGATCGAGCAAATAATCACTTGCGACCGGTTACTGGAGTCTCGTTTTGGGCAGATGTGCATATGTATGCCTGTGTATATCTATATAGGTGTGTGTGTGGTCGCTAGTTACGTGTCACTCGTGACTCGTTATAAGCAGATAACGCCTTAGAGAAGAGAATAAAGGAATACTGAGACAAACCTCCTCCTACTTGCCTGGACACAGTCGAGAGGGTAAAATTCGATACCAACATGGTAGAAGATGTACGTCCAATGCCAGCAATGGCCAAGAGAGGGAAACTCTTTACAAAAAGCCGCATACCAAGGCTCCGGTCCCCGCGGGATGGACACGAAAGGGGAGCCCTCACGTCACGTGTGAGACTCAGGTTCCTTTGGCCTCGACTGCCATTTGAGAGTCTGGCAAGGCCCATACGCTCAGCAGTGATTGTCTCGTGGCTGGCAAATGATCGTTAATAATCAAATAGTTGGCCAAGTGGTTGAGAAGAGTAATAGATCTGGTTACCGGAGAGTTTCCGAGAGCACTTGTCCTCACATTTGATGGAAGAAAAAGCATACGTGAACGAGCTCGATGGTGGTGAGGTGGCACCCATAAGTAACCACGCAGTGCCAAGGGTTATGTACTGCGCCAACCAACAGCTTTGAAGTGCTTTGCCAAGTAGATCGACCTTCTTTTCTCGAGGGTTACATACCCCAGGCAGCCCTGTACCTATGAGTTAGAGTATAAACTGGGGTAGAATCCAAACTCCCTAATGTAGGATTATTTTTAATCTGAGGGAATTCGAGGCGTCATAAGGCGCCCATATAATGGATCCTGATTCAAGCAAACTCCGAACCATTGTATCGTATAGCACTCGTATAACTAAGGTGCTATGAATGTGATGAGAATTTCTCATATACGACGACTGCTTGGGAAGAGTTACGTTCCCAAGTCTGTAATCAAAGATAATGATAGGTGATTTAATATTTCCCAATCCAGCAAAGAATCAATGTCTAACTACAAGGAAAGGGCATCTTCCGTTAAAATATATTTAAACCGTATGCGAAAAGTGAGAATTTAAAATTAAGGACTTGATGAATATCATTTATAAATAAAATAAATAATAAAGGTGTATTGTAAGCATACGACGTTAGGGAGTCATATGTCACATATTGTTTACTATCTGTGAGGTAACTCGAGAAGAAACGTACAAGATTATCAGAGAACAAAATATTATCTAGTTTCATATGGAGTCTAGCCATTATTATTATTTAAATGGCCGTTTAACCCTGAGGTGGGTCTTTGCCACCTGGAGGATACTACGTGATCTCCAGCAGAGACAGGTCTGTCTCAATCCTAATGTCAAGACTGTGGAGGTCTTCCTTAAGGTTATCCTGGCTCTTCGAATACGGGTCAGGTCGCCAGCCATAAGCCCAGGAGTTGAGCATTCAAGGACAGTATATAAAAACGTAATCGGTCGGAAGCCAATATAATAAAATACAATAAAAAATAATTACTCTTTGAATAATCAAAATGCATATTATTGTCAGCAGTTTAATCAGGTGTTCAACGCGAATACATGTGGCCGATTAACCGTCAAAATAAAGAAATAGGATAAAAAAGAATAATACCTTTCCATTGTAACTGCGAGCACCGGCCAAATATCGTTCAGAACTGATAAACAAGGATGCGTTTGGTCGGATGGAATTTTTACGCTAATTTTGCAATATCTAAATAATGCCGCTAATCTATCTAACCATACTGTGGGATCGGTCGCACCCGTTTTTGTATTAGCCACTCCGTGATTGTTCAGGGCTGCTAAGGGGACTATCTGTACAGCACATACTTTGTGCATCACCGAAGATATCTGAAAAAAATACGAAACATAAATGCATTAGACGGAAATATATATTCGGGCGTTGGTCGTGTAATATTATTAGCGTAATTAAATACCTCTTTGTGTGGTAGACAACCGATAATTGAAGATATTCCTCTAAGAAAATCGATGGCCGCTAAAGGTGTTAAGCAAAATGAATCTAAATTATGAACAATTTGAAGTAATCCAGTCAAATGGACATGCATGTGAACGCGACACGCGCTGCATATACTCTGTAAAAATAATTACATAAAGAATTAAAAACAAAAAATAATATATTTCTATAGGATAATTGTAAGTATATCTGAAAAATTTGAGACACACCACTGTTTAAAACAGGGTGACGCTCTAGTATGTTTTTTAACATAGTACTCGAAGGTGTAATAAGAGACTCCGGTGTGGAAAAAACTGGCACCATTCTTAATAAATCAGTGCATCTTCATGCCTATGCAGACGACATAGACATTATGGTCAGATCACGGGTGGTTCTCAAGGATGCATGGCAGCGAATAATGAGAGCGGCAATTGGCATTGGAATGAGGAGACAGACAAAATACATGCCAAGGACGAATCCTTGAACCCATGAGAGTTGAAGAGTACCGCTACGAAGCCTATCAGGAGTTTACATATCTCTGCTCATTTATTACAAATACCAATGAAATGGATTTGGAAGGATGAAGAAGCTATGCTGGTAAACCGGTGCTACTTTGGACTTCAAAAGCATTTACGGTCGAGATTCCTCTCAAATAAGACCATGGTCAAGGTCTACAAGACCCTCATCAGTCCCATCCAAACATATGGATCTGAATGTTGGGCTTTGACAAAACAAGATGAGCGACAACAAATATTTGGAGCCGTATTCGACGATGGGGAATGGCGTATCCGAAGCAACGAGGAGCTGTACCGACTATTAAAGATATACCGGTCACAGTTGTTACAGAGTGGTCAGACTCTGGTGGGTTTATGGTTACTTGTCGAGGATGCGGCTTATGGTTAACAAGCCTTCCTATCCCCAGAGGAAAAGAAGACTAAGGTTGAGGTGGTTGGACTGTGTACAGAGGGACACTGGATCATCAAATCTTAACGGAAGATGGAGCGACATAGCGGTAGACTAGATGAAACGGAGAAGGGTCTTGGATAAGACCAGGGCTCTACAATAGCTCTGTTGCGTCTATGACGACGATAGGATAATTAGAGGTTGTGCCGTTTTTGTATCAGTTTTAAAAATGTATTAATAAAACGTTGTTCAGTTTAATTTAAGCAGTCTTAGCATTTCCACATGTACGAGTATCGAAAAAAAGAGTCTCACACGTGACGCGAGGATTCCCCTTTTGTCCATACCGCAGGGACACAAGCTGTCTTGGTATACGGTTTTTTGTAAAGAGTTTTCCCTCTTTTGGCTTTTACTGGCATTGGACGCGTATCTTCTACCACTGTTGGTATCGGATTTTACCCTCCCGACTGTGTTCAGGTAAGTAGGAGGTTCGTCTCAATATTTGTTCTCATTTTCTCTAGGCATTATCTGCTTATAACAAGTCACAAGTGATTATTGTCCCGCAAAAGCAATCCTTTCATAACTGGTAAGACCTTCTCAAAGAGAGGGTTCGTTATTCTTGATATTTAAAAAAAAAATGGCGAATCTGTTGCCAGTGCACGTAAAATCATTTGTGATGTGTACAGAGATGACTGTATTGCCGAATGAACATGCAGAAAATGACTTAGATCGTGTGAGGCCTAAAAGACTTGGATAACGGCATTCTACAAGATTTGGTTGAGATGAATCCAGGTCACTCCATTGTGCATTAGCAGAGAAATTTGGATCAACTCATTTAACTATTTATCTGCATCTGTTAGTGATTGGAAAAGTTTCTAAATTGAACCGGTGTGAGCCACACGAACTAACGCCAGACATATAACATCTGACAAGACTAAAAAATCAACCTTTCATGAAGAGCATTGTTACGGGACATGAGAAGTGGATAATTGAAGATATTAAGAAATGCAAAAGGCAACGGGTAGACAAAGGACAACCACCACAGTGATGCCCGAGTTGGATTGGATCCAGAAAAAGTGCATCTAATAACCCAATAAATGCCACCAATAATTTGGTCAGGTGATTAATTCAAATTTAAAATAATAATCATTCATTTGTTTTTATATAAATTCAGTGTTATATACACAGTAATTGTCGTGAACACCAAAAATAACGAGGTATAAACATGATTTTGATATCCATACGTCAGCTGCTGAACAAGTTGGGGGCTTTTCCAGAAAACGTAACCAAGAATATATGCGAAAATCACCAAGAAGTGTCTGGAAAGTAATTTGGGGAAATGGCATCAACTACTTAACGTTATTAATGTTGACTAGCTAAAATTAAAAAAATCATATCGACGGATATCCCCATAAAAATAAATAGATCCATTGATTTTTTTACTCGTTCTCGATAGTAAACATTCAGAATAATTATTATGAGTTGCTTTGCTTAGTTTCTGTTATCTCGATTAAGATAAATCGGCTGTATCCATATTAACCACAGTATTTGTATTTAATTTTTGAAATTACCTGAAGCGCGTGGGCTGTAGCCGAAGCCAGCAACGGATTTTGTAGCGCCTGTAGTAAATATTCTAACACCATCGGCAAACAGGGCGGATGCTTTTCTAACCATTCGCATAATTCGCCTAGTAACAAAACTAAAGTGTGTTTTACTGCGATATGCGTCGATTCCGGCATCACAAGAATAGCCTCGACAACTTTAGGGGCCACCTCGTACTCTTCACTGAAACGTAACTCATTGTAAATTAGTAATGCGGTCCGCAATCCATCTCATAGCTTAGCAATAATACGTACGGTAATATATTCTTAGCTACGGATTGCATTATAAATAATGCCGCCTCCGTTCTCTCCCAACTCACGTCTGAACCTTGTATGGATAAAAAGAATTGTTTAAAACAATTGCTGGAGCTAATTATGAATACAACGTCTTTAGTCAGTTCGGATACTTTTTGTCGAAAATCCTGAAATAAATTAAAGATTAATACTGAAACGACGACAATATGTGAATTATAACCGAGTTGATAACTAACATAAAATTCGTCGTCTTTATCGAGCAATCCTTGATGATCCGGTTCCATTTGGCAGTGTCGACAGAGAGCGCTGATCAATCTTTCGACATAGGGTCTAAAAATAAGTGTTAAATCGTCTTTATCGTGCTTATACAGTTCCTCCGATAACCTATACCAGAGATGGAAAGAAATTTCTGCCACTTCGTAGTCGTGGTGACCCACGCATATTAATACTAATTGCAATGATTCCTTAGCGAAATGGTCGTCTTTATAGTTTAGGCTGTGATTAATTATTTTATTGAGAAACGATTCGCCCAATTCTGTAAAAATTCTACTGTAATTCATAGCCTTTTCTTGGTCTTCGTGCGCGACAGCCAAGTGATAGCTCTTTTCTAATAGGACGACACTGTGAAAAACTATTCGATCGACTTTCTCGTTGGTTTCGTTTTCTTCCAAGCACTGCAATAAGGCGCACACGCAATCGGCGGCGGCGTCGTGCAGGCCCGAGTATGACGTGTGATCTCCCAGTATTTGAAACGTGTGACTCAACACGGAATTTTCTTCTATGTCGATCAGATTTATCGCTTTCACGGCTATCCAAGACGTCAGGCATTTAATAACTTTACAGGATACTTGAGAGTTTTGATTGGAATTGGTCAACGTTTGTTTTAAAAATTGGTTGATTATCACAGAATTTGCGAGGAGATATTGCTTTAGCTCTTCCCTTCTGTTCGCGCCGAGTCTCATCGTGCACGACAGAACTTCTTCGGGTATCACAGTCATGATTTCGAGAAGCGCCCAAATATTGTTTGATGCGAATTTATTCATTAAATCTTCGACGGGGTTGGTCCAGCTCGTCATCTGCAAGGCGAGATCGGCGAGGGCCAAACATAGCTGAGTGATGATGGCGGTGTTCGTCGTCTGGGTGATGACGCTGATGTGTTCGAGGAGCGAATCTCTGAGGGAGCTGTGAGATTCGGGCGGCAACTCAAAGAACGAGTGTTGAATCTTGGCTTTCATAGTCTGCGCCGCATAGTAGCAGGTCTCGACGTCGAGCTTCTGCTGCAGCAGCTCGTCCGCTATCTTCCAGGAGTGGATCTGAAATCAGAAGCAGAGAGTGAGCGGCGTGGCGATGAGGCGGCGTGCGGGGAGGTTAGGCGACCGACCGACTTCTGCAGCTGGTCGAGCCACAGCGCTGCCTTGTCCTTGTCCAGGTGGCCGGGCTGGTGCAGGGCTCGCACGGCAGCCACCACTTGCTGCAGCGGCGGCGCCTCCCCAGCAGCAGCACTTGCGCCCGCCATCGCATCTGTCAGCGCCGGCTCGATGTTGCCAGGGCGTCCCTTTCCGCAACCGGTCTCTTATATTTTAAAAATAATTATTATTCCTTACAGCCACATCGTATTCCTAATATATTTAATTATTATTGTGTTAACACAAAAAATATACAAAGATTATTTTGTATTATATTACATATAATAACAAAAAAATATACTTATTTTATTTTTAATGTGTAATTATTGATTTAAAATGTTAAATAAAAAACCTTTTTGTCTTGTTTTATTGATAATTGTATTTTTAGAAATTTATTGACATAAAAATATAACATTTTCCGGTTATTTGTTGACTATTTCTCTGTTACGATCGAAGATGTTTAATAATATAAATCTATTTACTCAGTAATAGTAAAGCATATTCAATTACAGTTCAACCCTATCAATCGTTCTCTTGGACTTGGATTCGAATTCATCTTTCTTTAATTATAGTCCCTGTCGAATACACATAAAAACAATGTTAAATAATCTTCTGTGGTGGTTATTTCTTGCCATTTAATTTCCCACAATTTTTACCCTATTTTAATAATATATACAAGTTTTTAAAGCAGGTGTTAAATAATAAAATAAATACAAACACACAAATCGGCTTGATATATATTATTATGTTTTTTACATGAAGCTCTTCTAATGCCATAGATCGATTGTAAAGTTTTTATTAAAGCTAGTAAAATAGCTTTTAAGGCTCTCAATATACCTCATGCGTCTTCCTTTGTTAAATCGAGTTTACCTCTTTTTAATCGTAGAGTTATTAGTCGGACAAGTTTCCATGTATACGACTGTCTACTATATCATTGATATCCGCAATTTGGGATGTTTTAAAAATTGATTGATATTTAATTATTTCAGATATAAAAATATAAAAGCGGATATAGCGCAGAAAATATGAATTCTGGACGCGATAAAAAGAGGTTCTAACATACTTTATTTAAATATTTTGTTATTAAAGTGAATCGACTTTGTTCGGACGGACGATTCGTTGTATAGAAGCGCGAACGAATCGCTCGGCGTAGTTAATCGATCGCGCGGTCGTCAGTCAGTTGACAAGCGGCGCGAGGTATGGAGGCGGGCGCCAGCCAGGACGAGCTTACGCTCCGCCAGCAGCGGCGTATCGAGCAGGAGGTACACAGCCTCGCCTCTTATTAAATACGACGTCCTTTCCGTCATGTTTACGTTTTTTTTTTATATAGATTTCAGAATCCATCCCGTTAGTAGGCGAGCTGGAGAGTTTACAGGAGCTGGCGGTGGAATATGAGCCGGACCCCATCTATGCGGCCAAGGCGCGGGACCTCGCCGAGAAGTACACGTCCATGCGCAAGACGCGACCTGATGGAAACTGTTTTTTTCGCGCATTTTCCTACGCATACCTCGAGAAGCTTATCGAAAATAAAAAAGACTATCAGAAATTTTATGAATTAGTTCAAAAATCTAAAGATAACCTCATAGCGCTGGGCTTTACACAGTTCACCGTCGAAGATTTTTACGATACGGTAAAATTATTAAACATGTGTCATCTCATCGGATGTATCGATATATGTATCAGACGTTATTCAATAGCATATTTTCAATATAAATGAGTGAAATTTGGTTAGTATCGATAGAATAGAGACATTTTTTGTGTTCATATTAAATAAATTATGTATAATTAATTTACATGTGTCACAATATTTACGTATTTTTATTATATCGACCAATTTTTCATGTTAAATGTTTACCGTCATACATTATAATATATATATAAATATATCGGGTGTATTCACGAAGATGTATTAAATCAAAGTTCTTCGTATTTATTCAGAGTTGATTAATTCATGATTAGCGCGAGTTTATATTTTGATTTAATTGCAACAATAATACATAATTTATTTATATAAATTTGATTACAGTTTATGGAAGTAATTCAACGAGTCGGCGAAGAGATTGATAAACCAGATAGTAATAAAGCTCAGCAAGAATTATATAAAACGTTCAATGAGCAAGGATATTCCGACTATATAGTAGTTTATCTAAGACTAATTACTTCCGGACAATTACAAACCGATCACGATTTTTATCAGAATTTTATAGAAGGAGATCGTACTATAGCGGAATTTTGCCATCAGGTATCGTTACGATTTTATTATATTTTTGTTTATCTAAATTATGTGATTCTTAACCGATGCTTATCGATATATTTCAGGAAGTAGAACCAATGTACAAAGAGTCTGATCATATACATATTATAGCGTTATGTACCGCATTAAATGTCGGCGTTAGGGTCCGTTACATGGATCGCGGGGAAGGCGCAAAGGTATACGTCGCTAATAACAACCGATTAAATAATTGATACATGTGTTAAATCATACTATTTTTTATGCAGGTGATTGCGCACGATTTTCCGGAAGGAGTACCGCCATCCGTTCATCTTTTATACAGACCCGGTCATTACGACATTTTATATTTGTAAATAAATAATGAAACGGTCTCGTCAATCTCACTTTAATCAATTATTTCTTGATGTTTGATTTTTAGATGTTTTATTTTAAATTTGTGATATGTTGCGTTGACGTAATTTTCGTTACGGCAACGTTCTGGAGTCTTTCCTTTCCAAATAGGCAAAGAATCGTGCGACGATTCAATGGGCTATGTAATCCTTTATTTTAAATAGAAGTGGTATTTTTTGGTTATACAGTGGAACCTTGATCTATCGTTTTATATACGTATGGTAAGTTCTCGACTTACGCGATTGATTGGTTCCAAAGGTTTTTGCGCAAGTCGAGGAAAGCACAAAATTTAGCATTTTTGGGATAAAAAATATGTTTTAGTTTTAAAGGGTAGGTGAAAGTAAAATAGATCTACGTATACACTTGAGAAAATATTATTTATCGCACATATTTATTGGATATATTGCACATAACAGAATCTACATACATGTTTATGGACGTATTGGTCCAGTGTTAATTGTCTTTCAGCCCTTTTCTTTTATTCATAAATTTAAGAGTAGCGTGCAATATAGTTATTCACTGGTTTTGTAACTTTTGCAGATCGTTCAGGATCAGGTTCTTGAACTTTGAGACCAGCTAATCCATCCCTGATCATATTTAAATATTACTTACGAAATAACTAACGAATTCTCTTCCTCTAGATTTAAATTTAGTTCTTTGGTTATTTCAAAAAGATCTTGAATAACTACGTCAACTTCTTCAGTTGATGTACTACTCTTCTCAACCAATCGGGGGATGGGCTTATTCCATACGTTACTCTTGGTAGATGTTGCAACTTTACTCCAGACATCACCAATATTTGAACAGCTTTATAATGTTATACTCTTTAACGAAATTGGGTGAACGATTTTCCGTTCTGTCCATCAACAGCTCTAACTGCTTCCTTAAGTGTATTTTGTAGGTAATACTATTTAAATGTATGCATTACTCCTTGATCCATTGTTTGAATAATAGAGGTTGTATTCGGAGGAAAAAATATTTTTATATATTCATTATAACAAGGTGGATGTCAAGTCAATGTTAGTGGACTTTATGCGAAATTCTATAACATTCTACCTACGAAGGATTGCAATGGGATTTTCGCTTGAGACAAGTGTTGCACTGATCTAAATAAATCGTAATCTTATGGAGCAAGATCGGGTGAATATGGCGGATGAATAATTACATTCCATTTGTATTCCATTAATTTATCCCGAATAATTTTATATGTATGGAGTCACGCATTATCGTGTTTTCTCGAATGTTCTGATCCTTTTTTCACTAATTGCTTCGTTTAATTGTTCCAGCTGATCACAATAGAACTGTGTCGTTATCATCTGGTCATGTTTGATAATTTCATGATGAATAATTCCTTTACAATCCCACCATACAGAAAAGAGTACCTTTTTTACTGTTAGATTTGATTTTGGCATTGCCTTTTAGAAAGCCATTGTTTTTTACGGCATCGATCTGTATCATATGATATCGAAGAAATGATGAATTTTTCTCTAATTTTATTGGGTTCGGAAAGTAATTTCATTTTTTATTTTATGAAAATGAAAGACGATTTTCTTATAAATAAATATTTTATTGTCCATTCTGGTCCAATACCTTTAGCCATCTTTTTTGCAAAGTTTTTGTTCTTTGCTGCCAAAAAACAGATCCAGGTGATTTTTGACCTCATTTGAAGTAAAGGTTTTACCGTTTAAAATTTTTTGTAGAGACCGGAACAAATAATAATCAGACGGGGCCAGATCTGTAGAATATGGTGGGTGTGGTGGTATATCCCATCCAAGCTGTAAAAGCCTTTGGCGAGTTTACAAACTTGTATGAGGTCTCGCATTATCTTGGTGGAACACTACATCTTTTCTATTGATCAATTTTGATCTTTTCTGTTAAAGTGAATCATTCAATTTTTCCAGCTGATGACAGTACACTTCAGAATTGATCGTTGTGTTGTCCGGTAGAAGCTCAAAATAACGATTCCTTTGAAATCCCACCCAACAGATAACATTACTTTTTTTTGATGAATTGTTTTCGAAGTGCTTTAAGCCGGCTCATCTTTTTTACGCCATCATCTTTGCGTTTAATATATACTTTGCGTATATAATACATAATATATGTAGACATGTAGGATTTATATTAAGAGAGTTATTCGAGAAAAATTAAATGAGGTTCCCAATATTATCATTGGCACGGCTAGGTTAAAATTGTTGCATTGAACTAAATAAATGGTAATCCAAAGGAACGAGATTGGGTGAATGTGGTGGATGAATAGTAATACATTCCTTTAATTTATCCCGAGCTGTATGAGGTTTTGCATTATTGTGTTAAAGAAATGTGTTTTCTTTATTGAATTTTCATTTTTTTTTTATTATATGAATTGCTTCTTTTAATCGGCATAGTAGATCACAATAGAGCTGTGCCGTTATTGTCGTCTGGACATATTTGATAATTTTATTATAAAAAATACCTTTACAATTTCACCATACAGACAAAAGTACCTTTTGACCGTTATTCCTACCTTAGGACCTACCTTTTAGAAAGTCATTGTTTTGAGTATACAACCAACTTCGCATCCCCCGTCATAAGAAATTATTTTTAAATGTTTTTGGACTCTACCAAGAGTATCCGAGGGTATCTAGTATTGTATGAATAGATTTGGTCTGATTTGCTTCAACTTATTTCATCCGGTACCCGTTTTTATTAGATTCAGTCCTTTGCATTGTGCAAATCAAGATTATTAACCACTTAAATGCGACTCACCAGTGAGACGGTGGCAGTTAAGGTGCTTATGCTGTTTCTCCTGTGCAAATTAGTGGTTCACAATGGAAATAGACTTTGCAGAATAAAAAATTTCTGCACCTCAATTGGATGGAATAAAGTTATTTATTGTTTTGAACAGGGATCGGCAACCTTTCTTAGTATGAATGCATATTTGAGAAATGTGGGAGTTCGGCTGGCATCAGTATTGATAAAAACTATTTGTCGTTCAAATATCTTAAAATTTGGATTTGAATGGAGAGCTCATCGAAAATTGCTCGCACGCATTGCCAGGGCTAGGATAGATTCCTCGTATTCATCAGTTTTTAGAGTTCATTAAAATCGATTAATCAAGGTTCCAATGTACCGAAAAATTGGCCAAACTTTTTTAATAAACGTCAACCAATTTCATTGGTCTTATTTTACGGTTTCAAGATTGCCAGTGTTTACATGTATCCATATCATAAATGCGTTTCGAGGATCGACAGTTACACTAAGTAGAACCAAAATTATTTAAAAACCGCTCCTATAGTGACCGATTCCGAGTATTTAAGTTCCGTAAGCTTTTTTTTCCACTTTATACATGCGTACGTTTTGGTCCATTTCTTTCTCATGTATATTATATGAATTTAAAATGTAATTAATGCGATGTAAATTGATTACAATAAATGAATTAAACCAGACTTTTTGTTTGTAAGTCGACCTGTTTATTTCGTTCTCGTCAAATTGACTAAACAAAAAAAAATAATTAAAACAAAGTTTAAATTTAAACTGTGAAGTATTCATCGTTCACAATCCAATTTAATAAATAGGAAAAAACATTAATTTATTACATATAGATCATAATAAAGTATAGGTTACAAAACGTTCGATAGGATGTTATTTTAGAACGCATATGTGCCAGCAATACTGTCGCGGTCACGACGATTATGTCATTTAAAATTTTTACATAAAGAAAACAACGGGTTCAAATTAAAAAGTAAATTATTTCTAATCGGAGCGTTGGATAGTAAAATTTTACGAAAATATGGAATGAGCCACTCTTCTTTCTTGCGTGGAAGGCGGCGAAGCGATCAGACGTCTTCGATTCAACGGCAAAAGTAGACGCCGTCCGGCTCCCTCTTCGGCTTCATTCCGGCGAAGAAGTCCTTGATGTCCTCCTCTTTGACGACCTCTCTCTTATCTTTGAAAGTTTTCAAAAACTCGAGCAACTTCTCCTTCATCTTGTTGTATTCGGTTATTGCGTTTATCTGATGGACCCTGTCCAGCGACGACAGAGCCTCCAGCCCCCGGTCGTATTGGGATATCGACGACGACGCCTTGCTCTTTCCTAAATTTTCGTAAGCCGTGACCGTGTCTTCCGTGTCGAGCAAAAACAGGACCTCTTTCTCTCTATATATTTCGTAGCAAGCGGGGCAGACGCACAGTTTTGTCCGCCAATCGGACGGCCAGAACACGGCTCCTTTCCGCCCGAGATCGGGAATCAACGCAGGTCTAGTGCATTTAACAACGTCGCCTTCTTCGGTTAATTTTATTTTTTTGGAGGAATTTTGATCGGTCTCCTCGTCGAGTTTTCTCTTCGCGCATTTGAGACTTTCGCTCTCGTCTATTTCCATATTTGGTTTTTCAAGGTCGTCCGATGGTGGCGAGGCGCTTCCGTTTTCCACCGTCTCATTCTCCTTTTTGTCTTCAATTTTATGGCAGAGATCTTCCGTTAAAACTTCATTAATTTTAACGTCGATGGCATCGGCCGAAGAATTAGATTTTTCATTTTCTAAACTGTCTAATTTGAGAATCGGATCGACGAATTCTTCTGGTTTGTTTGTTTCAACGGTCGGGATAGTTTCTGCCGATTTTAATTCATCTTCGGCGAGAATTGGCGGCATTTCCGAGGAAAGCGATAGATCGATATCAGGTTCTTTGTCTTCGACCGAAGGTTCATTCTGTTTTGTTTCGTCGGGAACGTCATCGGTCGTCTGAACTTCCGTCGGTTTTGACTCGTCAACATTTTCGGAAACGTCCATCGCCTCTGGGGTGGGTTCTAATTTTTCACTCTGTTCAGGAATTGCGTCGTCGGTTTGAACGTTCACTGGAGATTCAATATTCAATTTTTCTTCGGAGGTTTCCGTTATTTGTTCCTTTAAGACTTCTGATTGGTTGATATCGACGGTTAATTCGTTATCGTTTATCGAGTCAGGAGGTGAAATTAGTTTTTCTGCGATCGATTCTGATTCAATATTCAATTTAGACTCGTCTTTTGAATTTGGATCCTCGACGACGTCAACTTTTGGGTGTCCGTTTTGGACTTCAGCGAGTGGTTTTGTTTCGTTACATTGTAAATTGTCGGTCGTAGTGTCGAAAACTGTCGTCCGATCCGCGCTCTCGTCTTCAAAATCGGTTTCCGTCACGTCGAGGGTGTCGTCTGGGCCGGGCCCTACGCTGACACCGAGGTAGTTGCGCAAGAATGGCAGGCGACTCACGCAGTCGGCGCAGGTGAGTTCCTCGTAGCGGTCCGGTGGCGGCAGGGGCGCACCTAGATGCCTAGCGTGCAGCCAGTCTTCGCAGACGGCGCATTGCAGCATGGAGTCGGCGGGCGCGTCCGGGTCGGGGTCAGGATAGGGGCGGCGGCAGGTGCAGTAGCGGCCGTCGAAGTTGTGGTTGTACTGGTTGGAGTTGGCAGGGCGGTGCGGCGGGGCGAAGCGGCAAGCCGGTAGGTCGGGGCCGCCGCAGTCGCAGCGGAAGGCGCGCTTGGTGTACAGCTCGAGCAGCTCGTGGCCGTCGTGGCAGGCCAGGCTGCAGGCGAGGCAGAAGCCGGCTCTCTGTCCGCAGGTGACGCAGGCGTAGAGCGCCTGGCGCGGCTGCGGGCCGAGCGGCCAGGTGCACGCGCCGTCGTCGCTGCCGCCCAGCACGGCGCTCGCCGCCTGCTCGGCCGCCGCCTGCTCCTCCAGCACGTCCACCATCGTCACCGCCTCGTCCGCCTCCGTTTCCGCCATCGCCGCACCGACTGTCACTCCCGCCAACGGGAGTGTTGCCGCTCGTCGCGCCCGGTGTTGCCAACGCGATAAAAAGCCGGTCCGGTCTAATAATTAAATTCGAGACTGACATCGATATACGTAATCCAATCCGCGCGACGTTTTAATTACAATAAAATAAATATAACCAAAATTAATTTACGAAACACTGATAGGGGGAGAGTGTGGAAATAACGACCTAAAAAGTTTTAGACTTAACATTTCGTATTTCAAATTTTTCGGAACTAGGGGCCGCAGACATCGTCAATTTGTTATAAATAATATTTATTTATTCAATTGATTGATATTTAATTAGTTAGTGATTTTGTCATTAAATTATTCATTTTGCGCAATCAATAGTTAGTATCGTCGGCAATCATTAAAAAATCCTAATAATAAAGGCTTCGAAAATCTAACTTTTATAGTTGTCGATTCAGAAGCATCAAAGCGTATAAAAACTGCGGTAGTGGTTTATATTTAAGCGTCCGGTTCCCAAACGTGGGACGATATTCAATATTTAGAACCTTAAATTTAACGCGTTGAAATTTAATCTCGATCTCAATTAATCGAAGCGACGGATGATGGTTAAAAAGTCATATACCACATTTAATATATTGATAAAACATCTATTTTTTACCCGTTTTAGCGCGCACGTGTTGGTTGTCGATGTTTATGTCGCCTAGCAACACTTGAGACTTTGTCAGATATTTACATTTTGTTATGACGTTTTGCGCCGTCGACGGCGGGAGGATTTCGATATAATACCTTGCTCTCTGAATGATTTCGGTTTGTGAATTCCGACGACAATGGATAATTCGTGGTTGACGAAAGTATCCAAGGCTAGCGGCAAAACTTATTATTTTAATGTCAAAACGGGCCAATCGTTGTGGGAAAAGCCAGGGGTCAGTAAATAAATATTGTCCTTTCATACATTCTTCTTCTACTCTAATAAAGATTTCTGAATTTACTGGAACATTTCGATTTCTTCTAATTATTAGACGCCTGCACTTTGTTTTTTTTTTATCTCTTGTACACAATATTAATCTAAAATTAAATATCGAATTTCTCAATCCTAAAAAATGAAGTTATAAATTTATTGAAATATTCTAAAAACCGTCATATGTAGTATGTTCAGATTTTGGTATAATTCTAATATTATTTTCAAATTGTTTTAGCAAAAAAATGTAACCGCACATCCTTCAGGAAAGTTGACAAAACCCGTTTCAAAAACAAATATGGCCCATAATAAGCCGAAATGTGGAGCGATCGCCAAACGTGAAATCAAACAAATTCCTCGAGGGATTAGGCAGAAAAGACTTGAAGAAAAGATGGCTCATCAACCGGGAGGCAATCCAAATCAAAATATTTTTCAGAATAATTTTAAATCTGAATCGGCCTCAAATAACGCACCGAAATGTCCTCAGCCTAATATCAATAATAAAAATCAATGCAACGTTAAAATTAATTCACGTGTACCTGATAAATGCGGTGAGTTGAATATCATTGGTTTGTTTTTATGAAATACATTATTTTTTATTATTATTTTAGAAAAATCGTTACACACTTTGAACGTAAATATGTCAAAGAAGAAATTAAAACCCAGAATACAACAAAAAAACAGTGAGTTTAATATTAGGCTTGATAAAAAAATAAATGGAATTTTTGAATTTTGCAGGCTGTGGACTCGTTCACTTGTTACAATTTTTTTGCGTCGGTACGCTTGGCCTTAACCTTTCGTTACTTTGGTACCCATATTGGATGTTTAATTTTTGTGCAAAATGAATTATTATGCTATAAAATATCCGCATATTTTTCGACGCTTTGCACTCGTAAGGTGTTCCTGACGCACAACACTCATACACCTGGTGCAGCATTTCTTTCAAAAATTCGAAAAGAACTTATTTTTAAAAAAATACCTTATTTTTTATAGATATACATTCTAATGTCAACAGTATGTAATCGATTTTGGGTCGAGTCAATAATTCATAAGCCAGTCATGATTGTATTGCCAAATAATTAACAATTGTCTTTCTTAAAAGGTGAACTATTTAATGACATTTATTTTCATTTTAATTTGCGTTGATACTATAATATTATAAATAATAATAAAACAGCAATGTCGAATTCCATCCAGAGTGTTTGAAGACTATTAGACGATAATAAAATCAATATAATATGTCAGGACGTCAACTAGCGAGTGCAAAGGGTTAATCAAACCTAGTATAACTTTATAATATGTAGCTATGTTTATTATATATAATTATTCGCATTTGATATTCAAATACAGTTGCAGAAAAACGTATGAATGCTTTACGTAGTGAGATAACCTCCGGTTCGGATAATGTTAATTTTAAATCTATGCAGAAAGTACAAAGTAGTATCATACCGAAAGTACCAAGTAACATCATGCCAAAAGGAGGGAATAGTTCAAAATCTCGTAAGTACATTGATCCTAAATTTTTATCTACAGTGGACCGTTCCTTAACCGGTTCAGTGCCATGGATTTTTTAACAAGTTGTAATCCCCCTTTTTAGTATGTAATAATATCCGTAATAGATGTGACTACAACATGATATAGAATATCCAACGAATTTGTAAAGGAACAAATAAATAAAAATACGTTTGGAAATGGTGACCACTCCGCACAGCGTACACCGGTGTACTCGTGGCACTGAACTGGTTAATGGTTATAGTCAACCCTTCTATAGCGTTCAGATAGGGACCACGCTATAGAAAGTTAGGCACCCATACAAAATTTGGGGTTAGGTTTTTTTTAATTGTATTTTGCGATTTGAAGCAAATCAAACATTTGACCATTTTTATATTTTCAATGACCTTGGACATGTTTAGTTGAATAACAATAACTCGTGTCATAGAAAGTTATAGAAAAAAACGTAATAAAAGTGAACGCTATAGGAGGGTTGACTGTATTGTCTTAAAATTGTGGTTTTATCATACATTTTTTCATAATTTGATTGAGTATTTTTTGACAAATACAATCGATAATAGAGCTTCAGGCGTTAAGTTGCCTGTTTGCTGCTCTATAATCTTTCACTGACTGACTCACTGATCACACTACTCACTGGTTGGTCTTCTTCATGAGTCGGCACTCTCATATCTTAGGATCGTGACCATTCTTGACCTGAATCTCTTTGATTATGGCTCTCCAAGATCCTCTGCATTCCGCATCTTGTATCGCAACTACTACAGTGGAGCCTGTGGCAATCTTCATTTGGTTGCCCTGTGGTCTCGTACATTACCAAACGGCTATTATTTCTTCTAGCGAGATGTCCAAATTTCTATTTAGATACAAAATTTCTCTTCTTATTTTTGGCTCACAATTTCCGTTACTGTATTTTTTAAATTAATATTAAAAAAAAGAGTGATTTATTTTTATTAAAAATGACATTATTTGTATAAAAATATTCTTATTTGCATTCAAAGTATTTTTATTTGTATTTATCTATCCGTCACGGCGGCTCGAAATCAACGGTTCTGCCCGATGATGTCTATTTTGTATGACAATAGACCCCAAAAATGTCATGATATTGATAAATTCTTCGACGATACCTTGACATATGTTTTAAAAATCGATTTTTCTAAGAATAAAAGTAGTTATTTAAGATACGGTTTATAATATGGTCGATAATTCGGATATTTTTACTAATCAATATGACGCGTAAGTGACGTGCGTAACATTCCGTCAGTGCTCATATAAAATTAAATTGTTGTTTTGTACTGTTTTTAATGTATTTATCTAATCACATCACACGAAATATTTCAGAAAATGTTCCCACTTCTACAAAAACGTCCGAGAGCGCAACTTCCGTGGAGTCTATGGATTGGGAAACTATTGTCGGAGAAGTTATTCAGGTTTTTTGATATAATATATTAAAGTTTTAATTCGCAGTATAATAAAATTTGCAAATTGTTCCAGGCTAGAGTCTTGAACCAACGTCTAAATTCGGATATAATAATTGAAACACGCAAAAAAAGTAATCAGTATACGGACGACAGTGTAAAATCTTCAATATATGTAGTAATAGATACAAATATATTTTTATCGCATCTTGAAACCGTTGAAAAAATAATAGATATGAAGTCAGGTAACGTTTCAATTAAAATTAAAATTATTATTGAAGTACATCATATCGATTGACGTTGACATTTATTCATATGCATTTTAGAATGTTACCAGTTCGTTGTTGTTGTGCCATGGCGAGTCTTCTGTGAATTGGATAGTATGAAAAAAGTAAACAGAAAAGATAATAGTAGTAATGTGAGCATTGATCACTTGGCTCGTAGAGCATTAGGTTATTTACATGAAAATTTACCAACAAACGATAGACTAACAGGTAATATATTAAAAATATATTTTTTTTGCATGCAATCCGAATGATATGAAACTGGTTTTTTGTTTACAACCCCTTTCGTGCAGGTTTTTCACTTCAAATTCAACCTTTTGCATTTCAAATTAATCTTTTTGCAAATCAAATTAACCATTTTGCATTTCAAATTAACCCCTTTTTATTTCAAATTGACATTAAAGTAATAAGGTTTAATTTGAAACGCAAAATGGTTAATTTGAAATGCAAAATGGGTTATTTGAAGTGAAAAACCTGTAATAAATAAAATAATAGGCCTCTATCCCAGAGAGGGTGGCTCGAAACCAATGCCATTGCCCAATGGAGCCTGTTTACTATAGAAAATAGAACCCAAGCATTTCAAGTCAAGATATTGATTAATTCTTTGTCTATATCTTTTCTATTAATCAATATGACACGTAAGTGAAACGCGAACTCGGCGATGTCCCTCCGCAGGCTGAGGCAAGCCGCCATCTCAGAGTTTACGCGTCATTAGTACGGTTTCACTCGCACCTGCACACGTGCCAATAAAAACACATATTGTAGTTTTTATTTCTTTTTCAATACAATAAAAGTCAATGATTATTTATATTTATTCTTTACATTTTTTTTAGATAAATACAAAAAGTTTGTGATACATAGCATTTATATTAAAAGAGTTATTCGAGAAAAATCAAAAACTTGGTGTCCCAATTAGACCCCATCGACACGGCTAGGTTAATATTGTTTACGGTTTTGATAATATTTTTTATGTGTAGGTCAATCCTTGAAAGAGGCAAGTAACCACATATATACGTGCCTGACACCTGATGACGAGATCTTGAACTGCTGTTTACAATATTCTAATTCTGAAAAATCTGTGGTAAATATAGTTTAACTAGTCATATTGTTGCTCTTATTCTTATGAATGAATTTATGTAGGGTGGTTAGTTTTGTACTCGTGTAAATTTGAAATAATAATTGTTCTTTTGTTTTATTTTATTAAGCTTTCTTTTGTTATATTAGAAGAGGATAAAGTCTTTCAACAGTTTTTTTCCGAATTCGGGATGGTGATAATGAT
This sequence comes from Philopotamus ludificatus, assembly GCA_022495035.1. NCBI lineage: Eukaryota > Metazoa > Arthropoda > Insecta > Trichoptera > Philopotamidae > Philopotamus > Philopotamus ludificatus. Next base: position 27,633 of record JAGXCT010036350.1, on the reverse strand, counting down.
TTACGTATATTAGTAGCATTAACTGAATTTTTAACAACAATTATTCCCAGATCATAATATGTAGGGATTGTTTCGCCGTTAGCTATCCACATGTAACCATTTAGTCTTTTCATCTTCTGTGGCGAATCATGATCCTCCCGTCAACTACAGACATGTTAAATTCAGATTTGTCAGAAAGCATTCGTCCAATTTAATTTTTTTCAGCCTATTTTTAATTTTTATAATCAAAGCAGTTTTATTTGTCAGTCTTTTTCCATTGTATTCAGCTTTTTCTGTATAGTTTTCAATGAAATTTGTTTATCTCGGTTGTCTTTTAAATAAAATATGTCTTCAAACGATTTTAATGGTTAAATTTGTTTTCAGATACTTTTATCAAATGACAAAAATCTTTGTAATAAAGGATTTATTAATAATATTCAAAGTCATACGCATGAAAAATTTATTCCAAATGTTTTTAATAAATATTTGAACGAAAGGAAATCTCCTGCGTCGGTTTCATTCAAAGAACCAATCGTCGATAATATAGAAGCAAAAATAATGGCGAAACCTGAACAATCTACAAAACCTGAGCAATCTACAAAATATGATGACGTTGAAAAGTCATTGAAAGGATTTTTCGCTACCGTTTTGGAGGTATAATAAAAAATAAAATTTTTAAATTTGAAGCAATGATTTACGAATATATATTTCAATTCACAGAATGAAATGAAGTCTCGCTATGAGAGTTTATGGAAAGATATTGTATATATAAAGCCTCCGTGGACTTTGGGAACTGTTCTACGATGCATTTCCAAACATTGGGTGGCCGTTTTCAGTGAAGTATTTCACAGCGAATTACAAAATTCTTTACGAGAATTGCAATATTTTTATCCGTTACGACGAAAAGGTTTTTGTATTTATTACAAATAACTATAAAAAATATTATTAAAAATATAACAAATATTTTTCTATTAATTATAGTTGCTAAAATGTCCAGCAAAGATCTGAAATCAGTGGTTTGGTCCGCATCTCAATTAATTAAACATCTTGAAAAAACACCGAAATATAAAATCGACGCGGCAAACTGTTGCAAAGCCATATCGGATGTTTCACAAAACTTGTGTAGCACGAGTACTACAGATGACGTAGTTATTAAAGATCTCGAAGAAGAAGCTTTTAATGATTCCAGTGTACGTGTAACTGGCGATAATGTCCAGAATGATTTCCTAATTCCCGGTAGATCGAATGATATGGAGGATAATTCTAAGAGTGTTGCAGACGATGAAGTATCCAATAGCTTACTTCTTATATGGAATGGCTTCTGTGGATTTTGGTAACAGTTATAATAATGTATTGTAATTGTTTTAGTTTTAAACTAATTTTGTTTTAATCGTTTCAGTTCTCAATTAGCGTATCATTTGGGAGTGCCCCATTGTATAGAACAAAGGAATACTATAGAAACTCCTTTTAACGAATTATTATCACAAGCTAATTCGGTGGCAAATCAGTTGAAAGCTTTAATTGAAATAATATCCAGGTGCTAATCTTTTTATATGATTTCGTAATAATAAAATAAATCAATTTTGATACATTTAAAAAATTATTGTGAGTGTGTATATAATATATTATTTATTATAGGGTTCTAGTGACTTTTCCGCTTGAGACTTTTTCACCGGAATACAAGGTGTTTGAAGCAAATCAAGTTTCAGAAAGATTTTATACAGTCGTATTTGAGACGGTCGTTGGAATGGGCCAAAATGGATTAAATTTTGAAAAGGAATTTCTAATCGATTATTGCTGTCGAAGGAGGTATTATGGTTATTTATAACATTTTTTTTTATTTTTTCTTTATGACGGTAGATGAATTGGATGACAGAAAAATTACTAGATTATTAGAAAGATTACCTGACTCGGAATTTTGATAATTTTGCTTTATTATCGATTAAAAGTACAGATGATAAGGTGAAGTGAAGACGTTAATCCGATGGACGGAGGCCTTTGATGTCCGATATGGCAAAGGGCGTTTGCACCGGTTTCACTGGTGTTGTCTTGCATCGAAGGGATCGTTTACCTTTTCTTCTCTGGGGGCCAGACGTATTGGCCCAAAAGAATTTTTAGCAAACAACTACCTTTTTTTTTATTTAATTTATAAAAAATCTTTTAATAAATCGGATAATAAATCAAACTCATGATGATATCATACCAGGCCGAGGTGTTGAAATCGGTGCTTCCCCTGGAGAAAGCCATTGCTTTTTTTTTATTAGGTGAGTTATAAAGGATCTATTTTCATCTCCAGTAACTATCCTTCTTAGAAATGGATCGGTTTCATATAACAACAAAAGAAACAAATGGTCACTCCTTGATCCAGACCGTCACGATGAATCATGCGGCTTAGCCAAATCCTTGTCTATGTTTCTTTCCCAACAGTTTGAGGTGGTCTTTTACAGTTGACCAGAGACAGCCGATGTCTTGATATAATTCTTTAATTGTTTTTCGAGGATAGGATTCCACTAGTGAATTCAGCACTTGATCATTGATTTTTTGCGGCCTTCCCGATTTTCCCGAAAAAAAAAATAATAACATATTTAATCGCTTCATCACTCTAAAAAACAAATTGACTACGATGGATGGATGGCATAACAGAAAATCTAAAGCCCCATACATCCATATAAATATTCTATAAAGATTCTAAAGATTTAAGGGGAATGAGGAGAGAATTTCACCCTAACATTTACCCCTCAGTGTCATAAGGAATTCTTTTTATTAAGGAACTTATATTATCAAACTGATATACACCGAAATCTTTTTTATACGGATTTTTTTTACACGATTTTGAAATAACATGGTCCAAAAAAATAATGAATAGATTTACACAAATTATTTGTTCTGACACGATTTCCAAAAACAGTTATATTTCATATTTTCAATTTCGCGGGTTATTGCATCCCGATGTTTGAATAAACAGCATCGCATAGCATATGGTGGGGGCTTATATATATATTTACATTTTTTACATGGTTTTTCTGGAACATATCCACCGTGTAAAAAAAGAGTTGGGTGTATGTTACCTACAAGCCATCACACTGGTTAATTTTAGTATTGAAATTTATGTTATTTTTTTGTAATTATTCAACGAAGGACAGATGGCACTAAATTAATTAATTCCAACGCTTCTGTATGTTTGTTTCAGAGAAATATTAGAAGATGGATTTAATAAATTTACAATGCTACAAAAAATACTGGAAGATTGCAGTTTGAAATATTCCAACATGTAATTAAATTACCTAATGTATACAAGATCTAATATTAATTAATGAATGTTTACAACCTTTGATAAATAAAATTTGTGGAATTATGAATTTTGTGGTCTGTAAAAGCCCAATTGTCACATGTAACCATATTGGTTGTTTACTTTATTGTTGGCTGTCGAAAAGGTTTTACGTGTTTTGGTATGCTTAACGATTTTTTTACATGTGGAAAGAATTTTGGGCTAACAACAACACTGTGATGACGCAACAGCCTTTATATTCACCGGACATGGCTACTGCAACTTCTCAAACGTCTGGACACGAATAGAAGACAAATGATTAAAAAATCCTGCGTTATAATACACAGTATGGCTGTAATTATTAATAATGTATCTATTTTTATAATTAAGGGTAAAAAAAACTTAGTGCCTAAACTTAAATGTGGTAAATAACTCATTTTTTTTACATTAATCTATCTCATTGATTAATTGAGAATAAGTTGAAATTGTCTGTGTTGAATTTATGAATTTATATTTCCCTATGCTAAAGATCAAGACTAGGGATCGTACATTCATTCATTATATCTAAACTACGTCTATGTTTTATCCGCGGTTTTGATTTTATTTCCTTTTACTTGTTTCTATTCCAAGTATTAATTATATTATATTTTAGTATATAGTGTTTTGTTTTGATTAATACAACATATGAAAAAGCTTTTTTTTATATGGTTTACCACTATTTGAAGATTGTTAAAATGTTTTCATTTAAATTGTTGTTAAAATTCTTATATGTATGAATATATCTAAAACGTATTTTTGGTTACCAAATATTACCGACATTTTATTCAACCCAGCTCATCAACCCAGCTCCTAGTTTTAATTACATTCTTTGTGTCTTAAGATAATCAGAATAAAATCTTTTTAACACAAATATTATGACAGTTACAGTTATAGCGAATTCAATTTATTATTAATTGTGATTTCACGGTCACCCCGGAGTAACAACTGTCTATTCACCATACACGCTAACGACACGTGCTGGCACCCAAGCTTTATGTAAGAGTTATTTGGATAGGAAAATGTTCATTCGATTTGTGGGAGTAATATAAACCCATTAGTTTCGTTAGTTAATTCAAGTTTTAGCTAGATTTTTGCATTTGCAGAATAATTCACGCATCGGACATAATTATACAAATTTATCTAGTGGTTAAAAGAGCCTTGATAATATACATTGATTAAAAAAATGGTTCCTGAGCCACAGAAATTTGAAAATAAGGATATAAAACATAAACGAGTTATGCACGCTTTAGATTATAATATAATTATATCATTATCATTGATTTTACATAATTAGCAATATTTAAAAATATTAATTAGTATGAATTTTTATTATGACGAAATAAAAAGTGGTTAGGGCCAAATTTGATTTATTGACATTTGAGGTTAAGTTACTGTCAATGCGGCCGGCATATATTTAAGATGTTTGCCAACAGAGGCTCAATAATTGTTTTTAAAGAATGTTCTCTTTATAAAAATATACGAAATATTTCTAATAAACTTCCAATTATATCGTGCAAAAGAAAGGAATTCAATTATTGCGGTGAAACGTATGGGAAAAAGGAGGATATACCCATTGCTTCTAAAGCATGGGGACACCGACAAGCGAAGGGAGATTATTTTGTGGTAAAACCAGACATTCAAATTATGAAGAGCGATAAACCGGAAGGGCCCGGATTCGAGTCTTGCAATGTGAGCGAAGAAATTGTCAAAGCCCTCTCCGAAAGAAACATCGTTACACCTACAAAAGTACAGCGACAGGCGATCGCAGAAATACTATCTGGGAAAAACACATTGATAGCGGCCGAGACTGGATGCGGTAAAACGTTGGCGTATTTATTACCTCTACTGCAACAAATAGCACAATGGAAACTTTATGAACAAAGTTCGGCGTTTAACAGTCCATATGCAATTATTATCACACCCAGTAGAGAACTAAGTATGTTGATAGTGTAATAAGTTTACATGTAATATTTATTATATTTACAAAAATATTATATTAACATCATTTTCTTTTTTAAGCGAGTCAGATATATGGTGTTGCCAATTTTCTGTCGGAACGCTTATCAATCAAGACACGATGTGTTACTGGTGGTCACACAAAGCGATTAATAATTCATCCCAAAATTGAAGAGTGCGACCTATTAGTTGCATCATTTGGCGCGTTGAGTAAATTAATTACGACGGGAATTTATAAAACAGATAGGACACATCATATTGTGCTGGATGAAGCAGATACGTTATTAGATGATAGTTTTAATGATAAATTAATACATATCCTAAGAGATCTTCCCGTGAGTAATTTTTCCAAATATGTATATAATATGTATTTTTTTTATTTATATTAATAATGTTTAACAGTTTCAACATAAAATGACTTTACCACCGAAAGGATGCCAGTTAACAATGGCCAGTGCTACAATGCCTAAAGAACTTCCAGAAGAGTTGAACGATTTTATTGATGTCGAATCTATAAAACGAATAACTTCTCAAAATTTGCATAGATTGTTGCCTCATTTACCGCAAAGGTGAAGCTCTATATAATATTTTGTGTATCTTTTGATACGTGCTTAATATGGTTAATTAATTTTCTATTTTTCGTTGATTAAACAGATTTTTAAGAATAGGAAAGTCACAAAAACCATTGGAACTGTTGAAGATTATCAAAGCCGATGTCAATAGAGGAATATCGACTATGATATTTTCTAATAAAACAGAGACATGTAATTGGATTTCGATATTTTTGAACGAAAATGGAGTAAAATGCTTGCATTTCAATAAGAAGATGCCTGTCGAATATAAACTTGGACAATTTAAGAAGTATAGAAGCGGAGAATACAATGCCATTTCTTGTACGGATATCGGATCACGAGGTCTAGACACAACAATGGTAAAATGATTTTATTAATTATAGTGAACCCTAATTGATTCCGAACTTTTGGATTTTGGGGATCTCTGGGATTATTACTCCCAATTTTTTTTTTCTATTATCTATAAATATTTTATTTTAACCACTTCAATACCTTAGGGCTACTGGTGACTTTTGTGTATGAATGTCCCGAATATCGCAAAGCCAAAGAAATATGTTATCTACAAATTCAAATTTTAATCAATCAAATTATTGTATTAATGATATTCTCTCAAACACAATTTTATCTTCATTATTCCCGATAGGTTTTTAATACAATTCAGATCGGGACTGGTTTCTTGTATATGCGAGTGACTTTATTCGTAATATTTCTTTATATTCTGAGACTTGTGGATAGAATTGTAATAAAAAATTGAAATTTGTATTAAACTTGCAATATTTTATTCAAATAATATTGTCAAAGTGTATTGAAATATCATAATACTCTAATCTTTTAACCGTTATAGTCACCCCGGGGTGACAACTGTTAATTCATCGCACATGCTGATGACATCTACTTTGTGTAAAACTTATTTGGGAAGGAATGTGTTCATATGATTCATGGTAATACCTAGAACCTGCTATAAACCGGCATAGTCCGTCCGTATCATTTCTGGGCTCTCGATATTCTCGCGAGTGCGCCCCTATCCTTCTTACGTAAAGTGTGTCACAGAACACATTTTACGCGGGAAACAGTTTCCGCCAAAAGTCGGTGACATCATCCGGGTATAAATATGTCCCGTTTTGGAGCCATTTAATCATATTCGCTCGCGCCGTCATGGCAATCACATCTCCGTGATTTCTCTCGTACCGGAGATACGTATCCGGGATCTTCATCATCATTTCATACCAGAGATACGTCTCTGGAATCTTTATCATCGTCTCGTACTGGAGATACGTCTCTGGGATCCTTTCGTCCCACCTATCATCGCATTCGACGGATTCGCAATTCTCAAATAAACATCATCACCAGCGTCACTCTGATCTCAATTCGTGCCGCCGATCGTCAACCGACGACGAACGCTATTTGCCGGTCGTAGTACTGATACGCGAGTTCGGCTGCTCACTGATTGAGGCATCGACGGGTTACCTTTTTGGTACTTCTGTCGCGTCCCCTAATATTTTTGGTGGCAGCGGTGGGATACCTAATTGGTACTACTGTCGCGCCCCCTTAACATTTTGGTGGCAGCGGTGGGATACCTTTTTGGTACTACTGTCGCGCCCCCCTAACAAACCCATAAGTTTCTTTGGTAAATTTGAGTTTTAGGTACATTTAAAAAATTATTCACATAAGGGACATAATGGGGACATGTCTTGGTATACGGTTTTTTGTTAAGAGTTTCCCACATTTAGCCATTGCTGGTATTAGACGTGTAATTTCTACCATACCATATCGGATTTTAATCTCTTTATTGTGTCCGGGCAAGTGAGAGGGGGTTTATCTCGGTATTCGCTTTCCTTTTTAGGGATTCCGATTTGAATTAACTAGAATTAACCTTGTTGCGTTATAGCAATTCATTCATCATGGTAAGGACCTTTTCAAAGAAAAGGTCCCCTTAGTATTGTGGGAGAAGAAGCACAAGTATCAAAACTAAGTTGATTATCGATTTTAATTTAAGGGTTTTCTTTCCCAAGGTGTATTGGTTCTAGTGGCGAGAAAAAGAGATATTTGAATTATAAAGTTGTCATATTAGTAGTGAATATTTGTCGACTTTTGACTACTAATTTATATTGGTTAATTTGGTATTATAGTTAATTTTGATTGGTTTGGTTGATTGGCTGATCAATGGTATCTCTGTTATATAATCATAACTTATATTTAATTATTGGGGTTTTTTCTTCCCAAGGGATAATAGTACTATTAATAAGAAAAAATAGTTAGCGGCAGGATATCTTAATTGGGGATTAGGTTGCTAACAGTATATATTGTAATGAGAGAGTAACAGGTTATTTCATTCAATTTAAGTCAGTTGATTTATTAGTTTAGGTTTGGTTTATTAAGAGGGGTTATATATATTTGTTAAATTATTTGGAAAGTTGCTGTATTAGTTGAAGTATTGGGAAACTAACGTCCCTTTTTGTACTTGCTCTGGGTCTAATAAAACACGATATTTCCTAAGAACCTATGTACGATGTTATAGGAGGGTATACTTGCATTCTTACACATGAAAAATTGTAACCCACTAATTTAAATTAATATTTCAGGAAGTGGTAATAAAATAATATTCTAATTGACTTCTTGTTTTATGCGTTTTCTTACATTTTCATATTTTACACAAAAGTGGTGTAATTTAATAAAATATAACATTCAGATAGTAAAAGTTTAATCTATAGAAAATAGAAAAAATAATCCAGAAAGACGAAAAATTCGTCATAAGTGTTCGGAATCAATTGTTTGTATATTTATTGAATAATATTTAATCTATATGCGTTTGATTTCAGACAAAACACGTACTTAACTACGATTTTCCAAAATACACAATAGATTATATACACAGATGTGGTCGAACCGGTCGTTTAGGAAGCTCGAAAAACTGTTATGTTACAAATTTTATCGCAAGCGAAAGTGATATCAAATTAACTCAAAAAATTGAATTATCCATAAGACAAAACGAAGATCTACCAAATGTCGAAAACAATATTAAGAAAATAATTTTGGATAAAATGGAGCATGTATTACAAACAAATAAAAATAAATCAAGATTCAGGGCAATCTCAAATTAATATGTACCGATGAAATTAAATTTAGATGTTTAAAATGTACTTTTTTTTTATTGATTAACTAATATAATGTATAATTAAACGAGAAATTATTAAATTATAGTTGAAATGTTTATTTATAGATAAGGTACATTTCTTGGTCTAACAATTTAGTCATGCAGAAATTATTTACGAGAGGGATGTTTCGCTGTTTTCTTTGCGAATATATTTTGTGTGACGTCCTTCCACTTCGATATCCAGCTGACTCAAAGGAATGCCGAAATCGGCCGTTGCCCATACATCACAATTCGGATTACTAGCGTTTTGTCTTTGCGGTTGATATATATTTGACGGAATGTAGGATATGGATAATAGACCGCTACCCCTTCGGCTGCCGGGTATCGTCAACGTAGCATCTTCCATTGATTTCCATCGTCCACCCATTATCGTATTAGTGTTTGGGCGAGTATTGAGGTATTTGTTAACTTGCGGTTGATGACTGCTTCTTCTTATGTTGGAATTTTGCAGAGTTAAAACGTTCATCGGTTGGGAATTGCTTACGTTGCTTAATTTTCTAGTATCTTCGAGGGTGGATAGACTGCACGTCGGTACTATTTTATGTGGAAATCGTGGAGAGCCCTTTGCTCGGTCTTTGAACGATAATGTCGGTTGTGAATTTTGGTGGGTCATCGATGGTCTTCTCTGATTGGGCGGTAGTTGAAAATTGACCTTTGGTTCGGATTCGGCTGTGAAAACGGACGTCGACGGCTCGAATATATCTTCGGTTGTGGTGAAAGAGTCTTCTAGCTTGGGGTCGTAACCGTCGTCTGATGATATATTAATTATTGGTCCGCTTTGAGCATACGAATTTTGATAGAGATTTTTGCTCGAGTGTGCTTCGAGCGTGTTACAGGATAAAACCATATTCTGTCTTTGAGTCCCGGGAACTAATCCCGCTATCATTCCCATGTGCAACTTTAACGCGGCAGCGATTCCCGCACCGCTATTTCCGGCTATCGAAGCCGACGACGTTTTTCTACTCGCCGGTCTACTTCCGAACAAATTCCTGATGCGGGCTAAAATACCCGTGTTTTCGTCCGTTCTCTTATTTAATAGACACAAGTTGTACAAATCGATCGCGGGTTGGGTTTTATTTTCATCTAATTTTGGTTCTGAATTGAATGTTACGCTTCGTCGCATCGGTAGATGAGTGTTTTCAGTCGACGGCCAACTAGCTCGAGGTATAACAGGGGGGAGCACCGATAATAATAACAATGGCAATCCTCCGCCGATACTAGGAGTGCGGGAATAATCGTCTCTGAATTGTTTATTTTCTGTCGGTTCGTGTGTGATTGTTAATTCCACCTGAAAACGTTAAATATTATTGAATTAAATCTGTAAAAATCAATCAATTAAATATTTGCCTATATATTGATATCGTTTTAAGAAATATTCAATACAAAAATGTGTATTTATTTATTATTTAAGTGGCCTAACCCGAGGCGGGTCTTTGCCACCTGGAGGACACTACGCAATCTCTAGCAGAGATGCGTCCAATTCAACCCCAACAACCTACGTGTCAGGTCGCCAGCTATAAGCACGGGAGCCGAGCTGTCAATGTGCGATATGTAACAATAATAACCGGACATGGTTAGGGCCGAGTCTTATTTACTTTACCATCTGATCAGATGGTACAGATTATGTAGCACATCCGTCACCGAATCAGCATGGAAAACGGCCCCGGCTCCTCATAGTTACCTAGAAACTACGGTATTATGTTTATGCCCAACCGCAATCCGATACCGACATGTGAATACTTAAATCGATAAAACACTGAATTAAAGATATAGAAGTTATGAATACTCTTTTATGATGCGCTAGAGAAGTGCTCGACGATGTATTCGAATTTGTGTTAGATTCTATCAATAATTTTTCTAATCTGTTTATTTCTTTGTCTAACGCAGCGACCTCGCGACGATAAACCTTGTTTTGTATTTCAACCCTGTATTGTAATTCTCTTTTATCGTCCATGACGAATCTCCTTGTATTGCATTCCAGCTTTAATCCCATACTTTGTATTACCGGATCTGTATTATCATCTGAAATTTAAACATATTTTTATAATATTAATACTTAAAAAAAACAATTATTGCATTTTATTGTTTATACCTTTTTTTAATATCGCTAATAGCTTTGGCAAAAATAGTAAACAGAGCGTGGCCGTAGTAGATATTAGGATCAACGTAGTTATTGTTACGTATGCTAACGTAGCACGCTCCGAGATGATGTTTGCTAACACAACTACTATGCCACTCGTTATTACAACACTGTACACACTAATGCCAATATATTGCGAATCGTTCAGAGCCGATATTTTAACGTGTCTCGTTTCCCAGGCCATGTACACTCCGACGATGAGTAGCAATCCTTTGTAAACGTATAGAGCGCACAACCAACCGTTAGTATTTTGCGAGCGGCATACTTCTACCTAAAAACAATGATTCAATCATTGCGATGCAAAACACAGTTGAATAATATGCAAAATTTACTTGTGGTTGATAAACAACGCCTCTGTCCGTCGGGCTAATTTCAATTGTCAGATTTTTCAAGTGCCTCTCCATCGGATCGATCACGACCCATAGCGTTACTATAAGTCCATCGATTAGTAAAAGTGCACAGATCAGCGAGATTAATTGAGTGTCTTGTAAGAGTTTGGTTTTGCATACTCCGCTCCGATTACTGCAAACGATAGCAAGTGTTATGAACGTCACCAATAAAATTATTTTAATGAGACTCACCCTATGAATATTCTGTGTACTCGGTATGTTTTAGCAAACATGGATCCGAACGCTAAAGAGAATCCAGCCGTTAATAGATATACTCTCGTCTGTAATACATTTAAAACATATATTAATCAACGGTATGTATTGTATAAATATTATTGGGAAGTAAAATTTTAAATAAAAACAAAAGAATATATATTGTGATTTTACCGTACACACTGCTGAAAATTGAATGACACTTGGGAGCGTGGCATGGTCGAGTCCTAATAGTCCCACTGCTCCGTACACCAACATGCATCCGACGATTGTCATATTGTTCAATCTTGGAGACGACAGCTTGATTGATCTGTACATATGTGGAATTAATTTTAAAATATGTTAAATGTCGGGTAAAGATTTTGAATTACTTTATTTTTCTGAAATGCAGATTGAAGACGAGGAAAGCTAGTGATAGGACTACACCAACGATGGCAAGCGATGTTACAGCTAGAAAAGCAGCAGGTGCTATTGTCTCTATACGATGCTTGAGAAGACGACGAGCTGGTGGTATTCCTCGTGCCCATGACACATCTTGACATACGCCACATTCAAAGTCCAAATGCCCTTGGGTTGGCTCGAATAGGGCAACAGGTCTAGCTTCTCCATCTGCAAATGAATGAATTCATTCATAACTAGATTCAAGTTTGGAAATTTATTTGGAAGTCTATGAATTTGATGCATTCATTTTGGGGAATGTTGGGGTGAGGGGGTGAAAATGTGTTTTATAACCCACCACGTCCACATTATTAAAAATCTTTATCAAACCTTTAAATAGGTGAGTGGCACTTTGGAATTTGTTGCAATATCGTTCATTCATCGTCAAATAATCATCTTCGAAGAACTTCTGGAATGCAATGCCAAAATGTCGTCCTTTCATGCGTTTTTAATCTTTGGGAGTAAGTCGCAGGGACATGTCCGGCGAATATGGAAGCCGATGCACCTTAAGTGTATTGTTCTTTGTCAAGAGATAAGTGCACTAACACAACAAAAATATGATAATTGAACTTCATTCAATTTAATGCAAATGACGTTAGATTTAAGAGCAATAATTATCTTTTAATTATGAAAAAATATTAAAGTAAACTCCCTATTATCCGTGTCCGAATATTGAATGTTTCGCGGATTATCCGTGGATAAATTAAATTTACATTTTACCCTAGCCGTGTCATTGGGTCGATTTGAGACCACTATCCCTACGTACACGGTCCCGATTTTAGTGTTAGTGGGGGGGTTAACTGTAGAGTTAAACCCCCAATAACACTAAAATCGAGACCGCGTAAGTTGGAATTTTGTTATTGAGGGTATAGCCTGGCGCGTGTCGAATACACAGACGCTAGTCAACGTTTGACTGTATGCACCGCACACACGGCCGCCCGGCTGTGTGTGTGCAGCCGAACCCGTATCAAATGAATAGTCGACCTTGTATGTATTCGTCGACCGTCGATCGCGGCGTGAATGCGACCGCGCAAGTTGGGGTATAGGCGGCGAATATTTCCATCGCGTTATTCGAAGGAGTTTGATAGGGGGTTCCACTGTATTATTATACCTTGCACTTGATAAAATGCTGATGTTCCGACTCGATCTGCTCCACTAAACGACACTGGACCCTGAAACAAAAAGCATAGTTTAAATAGGTAATTGTTGAGGGAAAATCAATGTATATATGTATGCACGACTTTGAACCGTTATTTATTTTCGTTACGGTTCAGCTCCGAGTGATTTTTTTAAAATGTATTAGAATATATATCAATTTATAAAATTTTATTCCATCTTTTGTTATAAACATGCAACGTGAATTGATACAATATTATAAATAATAATAGTTAACCGAATTGAAATAAACCGAAAAAATTAAAATAATAATTCGAGATCAACATTACTAAAACCAAGCTGATGATCATCGACAGGAGTAATCAGCCAGCTCAACTTCAACTCTCTCCAGATCTTCCGGATCTGGAGAGAGTTGAAGAGTTTCTTTATCACGGATCACTACAGAGTCTGGTATTCTCAATTTTTATTTACGGCGTAGAAACCTGGACCATAAAGGAAACTATGAAAAAGAAAATTGACGCCTTTGAAATGTGGTGCTGGCGACGTCTGCTGAGAATACCATGGACCGCTAAACGCACAAACGTGTCTGTCCTAAAAGAAATGGGGAACTACAAAGAAGACCGACTTTCGACCATATGTCTCAAAAGGATTCTTCGATGCTTTGGGCATCTCGCTAGAAGAAACGATACCCTGGAGTAGCTCGTTGCGCTTGGGAACGTACAAGGACGTAGGGGAAGGGCCACGGTGCCCACCTGCTGGAGCGACCAAGTGAAGACCGCCACAGGCTCTACTGTAGTAGCTGCGATGCGGGATGCAGAATGCAGAGAATTCTGGAGAGACAAAATCAAGAATTTTCAGAATGATCACGATCCTCAGACATGAGGGTGCCGACCTAAGAAGAATCACTGTCAAGTTAACCGCTACTGAGCGCAGATAGTACTTGGATGGGTGACGATTCCGAAGAATTCTGAGTGAGCCTGGTCAACAGAGGTAGGACGACCTTCATTTCACAAAAAAATGAATTGTCAAAAATATAAGCTGGGAAGCGGTTAGCAGCGCTCTTCAGTATAAAAATCACTGTGGTGCAGAAGGCAACGGGAAACCACTGCACTATATATTCCCATGAAAACCATGACCATGGTCCTCCATAAGGGGAATTATGCACATGGTCACGTTACTCAGAAATGAGGGAAAGTGAATTAATAATGTGTATGTATATATATATTTTTTTAACAATAATGATATTTAATCGCTTCACCCCTTGCTTAAAACTCTATGACCGACTTAGCAACGCTTGGCGAGCATATTCCAAGAGCGTTGACCAACTTGTGTTGTTAATTGGAGCGAAATGGCATGACGAGACAATGGCAGTGCTCCCGTCACGTCTCACTGACAAGAATTACTACTGACGCGGGATAAGTCTGGCAGGCCCGCAGACCTGCCTACGAAATCTGGGCAGGTCTGCGATTGTACCTGCTACGTGTTGGAAATTCACAATTGGACAGGCGAACTGACTGACACTGACGCAAGTGCCTCCGGGCCTTCAGGAGTTTAATTGTAACCGAAAGTTATTTACGTCGAATGATAAATGTGGCCGCTGCTTATCTTGAAACGAGTTGAGGGACCATCTGTCATTGCTCGCATAACAATTCGGTGATAATTGGCATTAGGTGTAAAATTAGAGCGTGCGCTCGCGTGCAAACACGCGCACTCACGATTACACCAACACGTGTAATCAGCATAAACGCCGTATTATTGAGCTGACCATACGTTCCGGTTTGAATGGGACTGTCCCGTTGTCCCCAGGCATAGTTTTGGAACGCCGAAATGTCCCTTTTTTTTCGAAAGAGACTAAACCACGAAAACAATTAAAAAAAATACGGAATATATGATCTAAAAGACAATTTAGCCTTGAAATAAAGTACTCTATTTCTTCCACGCTCCCAGTACTCGACTTATTCGATTTTTTAAAAACGCGAGAGTTACAAAAGCAGTGACTAATAACTTTAATTTATGAACAAAAGAAAAGGGCTAAAATACCATTAATACTGAATTGATAATTGAAGTAGTTCGTCCATAAATATATGTGTTAGTAACTAATAAGTAATGTCGTTTTTTTTTCCAATGAAATTCAAAACAATTTTTCATATACTTTTTTTAACTTTTCTTATATAAATTAATTCCCCATATTCTCTATAACCTTCTGACACCTTTCTTTCAAATCATCCATGCCCTTCTTGTAAAACTCTGCGGGGTTTTGACTGAAAATAGTCTCAAAGGGTCTCTGTATTCACCTCTTTTAAGGAACTGAAATTTTGATCTCATAAATAAATAAGTAAAAATCAGATGGTGCGAGATCCGACGAGTATGGAGGATGCAACAGGGTGACCCATCCAAGATCCTGAATTTTTTCACACGTCAATTTCGCAACATGAGGTCGCGCGTGAATGCGTGTGGGACAAACCTTCTTTTGAATCTTTCCCAACTTCTTTAGGATCTTCTGAGTACTGGACCAGGATGTACCGACCTTTTCTGATAATTTTTCAATGGTCAGCATCGGGTCGTCTTCGATTGCAGAATTCACGGTTGCTTCATCCGCCTGGACGGGTCGTTCATTTCGAGGCTCGTTTTCGAAACACAAATCACTAGATTTAAATTTTTTGAACCATCCTTGGCATTTCCTGACATCCAATATGTCACCGTAAATCTCGCAAATATCTTCCGTAGCCTCTGTCGCTTTCTTTTTCAAATGATATTGAAAAAGTGTACAGCTCCGCAGATGTTGTTCTGACAAACACGTTTCTCCCATTGTCGTCAGAGGGATAAAGAAACCGTTTTTTTGGTCCAAAGGCCACGAGCAGGTAGCCACTACACAAGAGAAACTTATAACACGTCCTTACTGCATAACAGATTGAAGGAGACTATTAAAGATGGCACATCGAAAAAACGACATTATTTATGGGTACCTTGGGGGGCTCTAATAAAAAATCATAATTAGTAGAAATATGTGTTCGCTAACCTCAGTTTAACTGTTGGTAACGAGTATTGTTGTTTGTCATTTAGTGGAGGTAGAGAAAAGTTCCGTATTACCGTATACAGAAGGTCGCTTTTCGTTTGCTACGTAAACCTTTATTTGGGGCAAACCTGTATATGCCCCGTTGGTCATATTTTCTACTCGATTTGAAAAATAAACGACACCGTCAACGTTTTTCGACTATAGAGTTCAAATAAATATTAATAAAAACGAATTACATTTTATTTTATTCATGTTTATATGTAAATAAAAAAATATTTAGATTAATTTCGCGACAAAAAAAATGATAATTCTTATTATTTTCTTGGTTCGACCTTTGTCTAATATACTGTTCATTTTGAAAATAGGGGGGGGGGGGAAACTTCAACCTCATCATGCCCCATCTGTTTAAAGTCTTAAAGTTTATGTAGATTCTGTTTATGAAATTTGCACAATAAATAATATTTACTTGAGTGTACATATTTATAGATCTATTTTACTTTCATCTATCCTTTGAAAATAAAACATATTTTTTGCCAAAAATGCTAAATTTTGTGCTTTCCTCGACATTCCTCTACGTGAAAACCTTCGGATCCAATTAATCGCATAAGTCGAGGACTTGCGATTACGAATAGATTAAAACTCTCATCCGTTGGAACATGTTCTATGATGTGTTATAATAAATTTTATATTTAATTCTTTTTTAAATATTTTCTACTGAAAAATTGTATACTTTATAGTAAATAATGTATATATTACATCTTTTAACTCAAATATATGACTAATAAATAAACGCTAAATAGATGCTAAAAATTTGTAAATGCGAATCGAATTTTTTGTATTCCGTATATTTTGAATCACTTACCGAAACTCCTAAAAAATTGAGGTGTCCGAGCTGCTGCAGAAACTCCTCAGCCATATCCTTTCGCGTGTAATCGAAGTGTCCCAGGCTGAATAGCGAAGTGGATGGGATTTGATTCTTGAAATTTTTGATGGAAGCCGCGTATTTGTAGTTTGCCGTCATGTTTCTCGCTTT
This sequence comes from Philopotamus ludificatus, assembly GCA_022495035.1. Taxonomy (NCBI): domain Eukaryota; kingdom Metazoa; phylum Arthropoda; class Insecta; order Trichoptera; family Philopotamidae; genus Philopotamus; species Philopotamus ludificatus. Next base: position 10,320 of record JAGXCT010036350.1, on the reverse strand, counting down.
TTTGCCGTTCCTCTCTATTCCCAACGAGAGTAAGTTGCGAGTGAAGAATGCTCGAAGAGGAAGGCTTTGTGCCTTGTTCCAAGAGGCTTCAGCGCCCCTCAGCGCCAAGGCGATGGCCCAGACCGCGTCATAGGTCTGGGGGGCATATCGGGACAGAGACACTTTCATAGAGCGCATTTCCGACATGAACATTTCATTGGTCTGAAAATAAATAATATTGTTTAAGTAAAATTCAGTAATTAATATAATTAGGTTGGGAAATATTTGCGGTTTTTATTTTTACGGCAGATAATAAATTTTATGAAATCATAATTAATTGTATTAGTCGATATAAGGGCCATCGGAATTTACACAATTTTGTTAAATAGCGTTTATTTATTACGACGGTATAAAATATCGAAAATTTTGGTTCACGTTCATTTTGTATATTAACATTTTAAGCTTAATTCTGACCATTTTAAGTGTTTGAGAATTTTTGGAGGGGTATCGTTTGTTTGTAATCATAATCGACTAATAAATTTCTATTGCTATCTTAATCATTTTATTTTTTTCCATATTAATTCAACAATATTAATTTCATCCCCTTCGTAATCCTTATCAGATATATCATACACTTAGCATCTTAGAAACATTCTAGAACATAATTTTCAGTTTTGGTATTTAGCTCATGTACAGTGACGGATAACAACTTCATAATATGCACAACAGGGTAGCGTAGAGCCATGGCTTCATCTAAAACCATTCTCCACCCTACCCAATCTGTAGCCACGTCACTCCTTCTTCCAATTAATCTTAATGATGCTACGTTCTGCTGTACATAACCGAACCACATCAGTCTTGGTCTTCCTTTCTCCAGCGACTAGAAGGCTTGTTAACCATAAGCCTTTTCGGTGGCAGAGTGTCTCGCATCCTTAGCACGTGACCTGAGTCTGGCCACTTTGACGACAGCTGTGACCGGTATATCCTTGCATAGTCTGTATGTAATGAATAACTTCATTGCGTCAGACATGCCACTCCCCGTTGTCGAATACAGCTTTGGATATCCTATTGTCGCTTATCTTGCTTTGTCAAAGACTAACATTCCGAGATGTATCTCTGGATGGGTCCGATGAGTGTTCCGTAGAGCGAAAATCTCGAACATAGATGCTTTTGAAGTCTAAAGTAGTCTCTTGTGGTCAGCATGGTTCTCCTTCGGACTTCTAAATTGGTTTGGTTACTAGACGGCTTTGAAGCTGTACTCATCGTCTTTCAGCGGTTCAAGCATACGTCTTTGGCATATGGGATTGTACTTTGTTATGGTCTCATTCATTTTCAGACTCATGCCCATTGCCGCTCTCATTATTCGTTGACATGCATCTTTGAGAGTCCTGTCCACAATGTCAATTTGTTAAAGATGGTAATGGAAGTCTCCATGTCGGAGAATTTTATTACCCATTCTAATGCGATGTTGAATAATAGTCAAAATGGTTAATCGCAAATGGTGAGTTTAAGATTTTGTGTAGCTTACTATGCCGTTGCTTATACTGATTATTTTAAATTACTTTTAGAGTGGTGGTGACTGCTTATTAAGAATTTAGAAATTAAGGAATTAAATTCGGATTTTCTTGAATGAAAATGACAACGATATATCTGAATTTTATCATGAATAATGACTTCTATATATGTTTTTTATAAGATATAACAATGGAATTAATTTAATTAAATCAGAAGCTACAAGGTGAAAATAAATTGATTACAGAAAGTTATCAGAATATAAAAGCCTTTGTAACAAAATTTAAGCTTTATGAAAAACATTAGTGATAAAGAATGCTATTCATTTTAAACTATTAAATGACTTTAATAGGGAAAATAAGGATTTTTCAAAAAATACTAATGAAGTCACAAAAATAATTAAAGAATTCTATGATATATGAGTTGAGTGTTGTCGTGTGTCGGTATTGTATGTGGCGGCGATGGCGGTTGGGCACAATCATGGTTTCGTAGATTCTATGGAACATTGAGCCAGGCCGCTATCCAGGCCAATTCGGTGACGTGTGTGCTACAGGAGGTACCCGTAGCATCTGATCGGACTGTGAATTAAATACGAATTGGCCCTAGCCTCGTCTGATTATTATTGTTACAATCTGCTCGTTAGCAGCTCGGCTCCCGGGCTCATGGCTGGTGACCTGACCCATATTTGAAGAACGTAGATAATTTGGTGAATGCCCGTCACAGTCCTGGCATCAGGGTTGGGATGGACGTGTCTCTGCTGGAGATCGCGTAGTGTGGCAGGTGGCAAAGACCCGCCTCAGGGCTAGAAGGCCACTTATGTATGTGTGACAGATTTTCAGACAAATACAAAAGCGTGAGGAAAATTCCACAATTCTCTTAACCACATTGGATGTAAAGGTCGAATCGGCGCCTCCAAATTTACAAACGGATCTTATAGACTTGTAATCAAGCATTGGAATGAAAGTCATGTTCAGAACCAGAAATATATTCTTTTTAAAAGATATTTTTCCAAAATTAACGAAAATGTGCATTATAAAGAGGGGCGGCTCGTCCATATACACTGCGAAGGAAAAATATATTTTTTATACATTAATATATTAATATGTGTCTGTTGATTATAATTTATATTCAGTGTTAGCTGCGCGGTGTAGAGCAAAAGCGCTCTTTGCTCGTCTGCGCTAATAGCGTCGTGTATTGGATGAATGCGGGGCGGCAGCGGGGTGGAGGGGCGTCTTGTCGTTGAGAGCTGTATCGCGCTGCGATTCGAACTACCGCGTTTGGAAGTAAATATAAAATCGAAGTATCAAAACAGGTTGACTAATGAAAACTTGACCAATAAACTGTGATGCGCGACGTTTGTTTATTTTGAATGTAAAAACGTCATATCATTATTAACACTCAAGCACCCGCTGTTTTCAGGCGAAACTTACACCTAAACCCG
>JAGXCT010036349.1:17626-80198 GCA_022495035.1 Philopotamus ludificatus | reverse complement strand
GCATCCATATCTTAAATGTATCCAATCTTTGTTTGTCTACCGCCTTATTGGTCTAGGTCGTAGGGTACAGTCCTAGCCTGACACCATTCTCCATCTCATCTGCCGTCTGTTTTAATGATGCAGCGTCCCGCTGCACACAGGCCAACCACTTTAGCCTTGTTCTTCCTTTCCTCCGGAAAGTAGAAGGCTTGTTGATGGTGACTGATTGTCTCGTATCTTATTTATTAAGTACCCGTCTCCAGCACCACATCAAGGTCCCCTCATTTAATATTATCTTTTTGGTGATTGATTTTCAAGATTACGATCTTAAATTTAATTAGTCGTTATTGTTTGTCGTATATTCTTGAAACAATTCGTATTTATTTAATTATCATTGCAATCAAACTACAGAATCATAATTTCGAAACAATTTATCCAATTACGGCATCTGTGTTGTTTAGAAATGATATTTATGTGCCGAATTATTAATATCTATGCGCACAATCATCGTGTAAATAGTTTCGTCTTAAATTGTCTCGCTAATACGACGGCGACGATGATGATGATGATGATTTCTTTATAGAACGAATGACTTTTTTCTGACATATTCAACACATTCTTGTTATGATTAAAGCCGCTGATTATCTCCATGTTTTGAGCACATATCGGAAATATTCAATATATTATTTTATCAGATAAAATGTCTTGATTACTCACGTGAAACTCAATAATATTTTTTTTATGGTTTATTAATTACAGCATTCGTTTCAGTAAAATTCACGATAGCGTCATAATCATCGAGCGTATCAATGTTCGCTTTTTATACGCGTCATTAAAAATATATAAATATATATTTAATACTGTCAAAACATAAGAAATTCTATTGGAGACGAGTTCATCGACATACTTATTAACAATGCCTTCTTCTCACAAAAGCCCGAAAGAAGAATAGACGAATGGTTTTATGTAAAAAAATAATCAATACAATGCTAGATTTTTGTTTTATTCTCAAATTCATAGTTTCACACTAATATAAACCACATTTGAAAGCTTATGCGGTAAAAACAATTCTAAACGTATCATTTGCGGTTTCATTTCCAATGTCGTTACTTTATTATCGCTCGTACATTGTCAGATTATCATAATTTCTGGTATTTTTGCATGGATTTAACGTCGATTGTATATTAAAATAGATCTTGTTGTCCCAACAGATTATCGATAGCAATGTCCAGATGCGCTATCACATTACTAATTTAAGATATTCAATTACGCACACAATAGAGAATTTTCTTTGTGGACCGAAACACATTTTTTATAAATCTCGAGATACGAAGATTATGTAAAGATAAATATTTGACGAGTTCACAGAGCTTAAAAACGTAATAAATATACAAGGCATGCATTTTAAAATGTTCTGTAAATGTACATCCGCGGCGGATTGATTTCACGCATCGTAATATTAAAAAAAATATATAAAAACAGAATCAGAAACGACATAGAAATGCAGAAGATTATTAATAATAACTCATCAAAACAATGTGTACAGTAAAACCCCCGATAACGCGAAAGTTGGGACCGCGTTATTGGAACTACGCGTTATCGGGATAATGAAGCACATACATAATTTAGGGTTACGGGAATTTCGTAAAAAAAAAATACAAATCTGCCATAACTAAGAACAATGTAAAAAACGAATCTTAGATGAATGAAATATTCGGTTGCCATGCATGTGATCGCCGACATACATTTAGACATCCGTGGCTCATTGTTTACATCAGGCGTGAATGGTGAGAAATATGCCGAGCACTCGCACACATGAGGACATAGATATGTGCGAGCGAGATCAACACACAGGCGCACCGAACTATGCGTTATTAGAGTGAATTCCGCGATTTATTTTGAAATTCGCGTTATCGGAACACGCGCTGTGGGGGTATTACTGTATTTTATTAATAATTATATGATGATGATACGAGTTGTAAATACGTAATGCATCTTCTGGACATAATTCATTCATAGGTGCAACAGCCTTATTGTAAAGCCCTGGTCTACAATAGGGCTGTATAGTAAGTTTAAATAATGCACTGTCCCCTTGTACATAGTCCAACCACTTTCAGTCTCGGTTTTCCTTTCTTCCGGGGATATGAAGGCTAGTTAATCATAAGCCATTTCGGCGGCTGACTGTCTCGCATTCTTGACACGTGACCACCCATCGAAGTCTGGCCACTCTGACACCTCTGAGCCGTATATCCTTGTATAGTCGGTACAGCTCCTCGTTGGTTCGAATACGCCATTCCCAGGATATCCTGTTGTCGCTCATCTTGTTTTGTCAAAGTCCAAAATTCAGATCCGTATGTTAGGCTTTATTTCTTTGAGAGGAATCTCGAATCGACCGATGCTGTTGAAGTCTAAAGTAACAAAGTTTGCCAGCATGGTTCTTCTTCGTACTTCTAAATTGGTTTTATTGTTTTTTATAATAAGTGAGCCGAGATATGTGAATTCCTGGATGACCTCGAAGCGGTTCTCTTTGATTTTCAGGGGTTCAAGGATGATTCGTCCTTGGCATATGGGCATGTGTTTTGTCTTGGTCTCGTTGATCCTCAGTCCCATGCCCAAGCCACAAGTCGCTGCACTGATTTATTAAGAATGGTTCTAGATTATTCCGCGTCGCAGTCTCTTATTACACCTTCGATACATTCAAACTGAGTCACAGTCGACAAAGTAATGCAAAGGATTATTAATATTATCTCGTAACTGTACGCAAACTCAATCCAATCCAACGTACACTCGTGGCGGATTGATTTCACGCACCTATGCATTTAATAATGATTTCTGTAATGATGATACGAGTTGCGAACATAAACGAATATGACTGGATATAACATGTCTTTCACTACGGAATTGTAGAGCTAAGATTATTTATATACCCACAAATATAATGCCAAAAATTAAGTTCATACCCTTAACTTGAATCAGAAAATGAAAGGATTGAAATGGATTTAACTGTAGATGATTCGTAATGATTCATTGTCATTTTCCCGTGGATCAAAATTTAATATCTGCGGTGTTCAATTTAATTTCGATCTAAATCCTATAACCCAAACCGCAAAATTCAGCCAAGATACGAAGAATCATGAAAGATTATGATTTGAATTTGTTTTGTATATCAACGTTGCCACGGAAGACGTAAAATAAACGGAATAAAGCAATTTTCTTATATGCGTGAAATCAATCTGCCGCGGATGTATGAGCAAAAAACGACGTTACGAAAAAAAAAATCGTCGAATACGACAGCGATAGAGGGCTGTCATTATTTTCGGCGAAAAAAAACATTATTGCCAATTGACGTACATATTTTAAATCGCATTGAATTAGCGTTAAATCGAGTTGCAAGAAAAAAAAATGCATCCACGGCAATTTTCTTCGAATATTAAATTTCATTGTGGTATTAATGATGATTGCTTTGAATCTGAATATTTGCAAAATTGTGTGTGTGGTCATTTTTTTTTTTTTTGCTCGCAGCCATAAAGATAGTAATTTATTGGTGTTTTCTAAATGTTGAGGTCAAGATCGTCCTCTCCGGCATGAGAAAATCTTTGTAAACGATACGCTTTTGTATATACGTACTCTGTATAGAGTAACAACATTCGACAAAGGATTCGGTACTTAATACGTTTTATACACCTACACAAGCTAGAAACTAGTTTTGCCGTTGTCATCTTGTATGGTTTCCAGCGTTTTTTTCTTCATTCTTTCGAACTAAACATTTTTTACATCATGTCTTATAAAAATATTAGATATTGATACATTTCCAAGGGGAAGCAAACGCAAATGTCAAATATTTTTTAATGGGATCTGCCTATTTAACACCCCATGGGACTTGACATTTCACTTCATATGCCAACATATAGATGACATATAAATATCATTCGGAAAAAAATGGCATAAAGTATGTCTATAAACACGTGCAAACCGCTGATTTACGATTGCAAACTTATGAGTAATGAACTCTTCCGCGTGTTGACCTCCGCGAATAACACATAAATAGACGTCTAACGCTGGGATGATGTCATCATCGTGCTCAATTCGCGTCTTTTGTTTGTTTACAGGATCGTCAGACCCACCATGGAGAAGAATCTCCATAACCGAGACCGGGTCGGAGTCCAGGACTTTATTTTACTGGAGAATTTTCAGAGCGAAGCAGCGTTCGTTGAAAATCTAAGCAAACGCTACAACGAAAACATCATCTATGTAAGTTGAAGATGTATAACAGTTACATATATTACAAGACAGACAGTGAGAGTCGAGCTAATTCCCACGGACTGTATTTGTCATCATCGCTTATTAATTGAATGCATTGTTTCAGACTTATATTGGACAAGTGTTGATAGCCGTCAATCCGTACAAGACATTGCCAATATATTCCGAGGAGCAGATAAAGGAGTACACCAGAAGACACTTTTTCGAAGTTCCACCTCATATGTGATTATTTTTATGTAATTTTTAGTATTGTAAAATAGTAAGAGCGTCGCAGATTCAATTGTTTGTATTGAATGTGTCAATTATTTGCTCTTTTTCAGATATGCCATCGCCGATAACTCTTATAGATCTCTCATTGACGAGCATAGAGAGCAATGCATACTGATTTCAGGTATTTCGATCGTTCCTCAGACGTTACTGAAGCGGATCCGATTGTATTTTTTGGTTTGAATTTCAGGCGAATCCGGTTCCGGTAAGACGGAATCGTCTAAGAAGATCATTGAGTTCATCGCGTCCAGGACCGGACATCTGAAGAATGTTGAGACCGTTAAACAGAAGCTGCTGCAAAGCAATCCGGTGCTCGAAGCGTTCGGCAACGCCAAGACCAACAAGAATGAGAATTCTAGTCGTTTCGGAAAATACATGGACATCTCTTTCAACCATGAAGGCGGTCCGGTTGGCGGGAATGTCATTAATTATTTGCTGGAGAAGTCAAGAGTCGTCTTCCAAATACACGGCGAACGCAATTTTCACATCTTCTATCAAGTGTTGGCCGGCGCTGATGCTGAAATGCAGAACCGTCTCAGTCTTCAAAACAACACTAGCAGTTACAAGTACACCAAAGAAACGGTAGATAATTTAAAATTCGCTTTTCTTTAAGTTTCTTCTTCAATCCTTCCAATTTTTGGCAATACGTTTGAACAAGTAAATACTAATTTAGAAGGAGGAATGCTGGTTTAGTAGAGTACAGCTTTAAATATCTTTCTCATGGTGTCTATTTATTTGCGTGTTTTTACTAATATGGGGCTTCTTCTGACTTCTAGACTAGTTTCATTAATGTCTGTGTTAAGGGGGCGCGACAGTAGTACCGAAAAAGTATCCCACCGCTGCCACCAAAATGTTAAGGGGCGCGACAGTAGTACCGAAAAGGTAACCCGTCACACGACCGCTGGCGCCAAAACGTTCGATCGTCCGGTAGTTGACGATCGCGGAGATGTGACTGCCATGAAGGCGTGAGCGAATGTGTTTGATGCGTTCCAAATGGGACATATTTATACCCGGTCCTGTGAGTCACGTGACGATGACGTCGGGACTTTTGGCGGGAACCGTTACCCGCGTAAACTGTGTTCCGTGACACACTTTACGTAAGAAGGATAGGGGCGTACTCGAGAATATCGAGAGCCCAGAAATGATGCGGACGGACTATGCCGGTTTATAACATCTATAACCATCGACTCAAGGTATATAAAGTCTCTAAGACAGATCCAAGGATGCACCAGTCGATCTAATCTACTAAGATTTTGTAGTTTTTCTATATTATTCCCTATCCTTCACAAGTTAGAACAATTCTTGATTTAAGCCAAACCAGTCGCAAACAGATTCACGATAGCTTATTTTTATACATTCATCATTTGCCTTTCAACTTCCCCTCTGTGGCGGTCTTCAGAAGGCGATTCTTAGTCTCCATGTGATATGCCTGGAGTATTCAATTCGACGGCTTTGAATGGGCCAGAAGCTCCTGCTTCTTATGAAGAAGTTTGAGTCATAGAATCCAAAGAATATCTAATCTCCTAAGTATTTGCGATTAAGTTCATCTAGGATCACTAACAAACGGTGACCTCTAGTTCTAGAACCATCTCCGAGCTTCTGTCGCCAGACAGACACCTGATAATTATAATTGTTTTTCGTTTTTCAGCCGGATGACAGTGTTATTAACAAAAAAGATGCAGATCAATTCAAGATTGTCGTAAAAGCAATGGAAACGATCGATATCATGCAAAAAGAACGGAACGAAATCTTTGACATTATCGCGAGCATCCTGCACATTGGAAACATTCACTATAGCACCAGCGACAATGGAATTAGCCAAATTTCAACCAATGACAGCAGTTTGGAGAAAGTTTCCATAGTAATTACTCTTCTTTATTATATTTTTAATGCTGATAGATCAACTTCTTCAATAGATCGTTATATTTTTCAGCTTCTTGGATGTAATATTATGGCATTACGAGATGCATTGACCCATCGCACCATTGACGCTCGCGGAGACGTCGTCACCAGTCCTCTGACTGGAGAACTTGCACAGTTCGCACGAGACGCTCTAGCAAAAGCAATTTATGACAGGCTGTTCACGTGGCTCGTCTCTAAACTTAACTCATCTCTGCAACCGGCTGAAAACACCAGCATCAACCCTGTGATTGGTATTCTTGATATATACGGATTTGAAGTCTTTAAGAAAAATAGGTAAATCATCTTATATCTCATGAAATATTTTATATACAATCGAGATATGATCAATTGTTTTTTTTTCAGCTTTGAGCAGTTCTGTATCAATTTCTGCAATGAAAAACTACAACAGCTGTTCATTCATCTGACACTTAAATCAGAACAAGAAGAATATTTGCGAGAAGGCATCGTTTGGGAGCCAGTTGAATTTTTCAATAACCAAGTTATTTGCGATTTGATCGAAGAGAAATTCAAGGGTATTATATCGTTGATGGACGAGGAGTGCTTGCGTCCTGGCGATCCGACCGATATGAGCTTTTTGGCAAAGATGAATCAAAGATTATCGCATCATCATCATTTCATCGGTCATATGAAGGCTGACACTAAAACTCAAAAAACCATGGGTAGAGATGTGAGTCATAGTTTTAATTACGCATATGACATCAAAACGGTTTCTTATAATGTATTTTTTTTAGGAATTTTGTCTCGTTCACTATGCTGGAGATGTTACTTACAATGTTAAAGGATTCCTCGAGAAGAACAACGATTTGCTGTACAGAGATTTGCGCGAGATCATGTCTCAATCGACGAACGCCATCATCAAAGAGTGCTTCTCTAACACTGAATGGCAGAACAAGAAGAGACCAGACACGGCAGTGACGCAATTCAAGAATTCGCTCAACGATTTGATCAAAATTTTGATGGGCAAAGAGCCATCGTATGTCCGCTGCATTAAACCCAACGACTTGCAGAGCCCCGGTCAATTCAATGATGAGATAGTCTCGCATCAAGTTAAATATTTGGGGTTGATGGAGAATTTGAGAGTCAGAAGAGCTGGTTTTGCGTATAGAAGACCGTACGAATTATTCTTGCATAGATACAAGTGTCTTTCCAAGGCTACGTGGCCGAATTATAAAGGAGCACCGAAAGAAGGCGTGAAGGAACTCGTCAAAGTTCTTAAATACGGAGACGACGAGTACCGACTCGGAAAGTAAGTTCTTTGACAATTCTTCGATTTAATTCAAGAATTTATTAATAAATATTTTCTATTATTTCAGCACAAAGATATTCATACGTTTCCCGAAAACGCTCTTTAATACCGAGGATGCATTCCAAGAAAAGAAGAACGACATTGCTGCCATCATCCAAAGCAGATGGAAGGCGATAATCCAGCGTCGCAAGTTTTTGAGGATGAAGAAATCTGCTATCATCATACAGAAATGGGTAAGACGATACCTGGCGCAGCTTGAGAGAGAGCGAAGAAGAAAAGCAGCCGACACCATCAGACGATTCATCAAAGGATTCATCACCAGAAACGATCCGCCGAACGAGGACAACAAGAACTTTGTAGAGATCGCAAAATCGCACTGGCTAAAGAAGTTGGCGAAGAACCTGCCGAAGAAACTGCTCGATAGATCGTGGCCCGTCTGTCCGTACGCTTGTAAAGAAGCGTCTGCACTTCTTCAAAAGATGCATCAGAAGCAATTGGCTAGGAAGTATCGTTTGACGTTGGATCCGAAGAGAAAGGACCAATTCCAAATGAAAATATTGGGAGAAATCGTCTTCAAAGGTAAATTCTATCGCCTTAAGTGTATATATATCGCGTTATATTATAATATATTTGTTTTAGGTAAGAAGAAGAGTTATGCAAAGAGCGTTGGACCATGGTACGCCGAAGAAAGATTGACTGCGGAACAAGTAACAATGAAGAACGCGTTCGTTAGCAGCTCCATACCTTCGGGCGAAAAAGTTGCATATTCAACTAATTGTGTCAAATACGATAGGACCAACTATAAACCTAGAGAGCGTGTGATGCTGGTGACTAATAAAGCATTGTACGTGCTCGAAGGAATAAAAGCATTCAAGCAGAAGCACAGATTGCCGCTGGAGAAATTGGAATTTGTAGCTACAGACGATACGGATAATTTGCTGATGATAAAAATACCAGTCGAACTGAAGAAAGATAAGGTAATCATCACATCTTTTATAATAACGATTGCATTATCTGCATATTCATCATGTTATATAAATTCCAGGGCGATTTAATTGTGTCTGTTCCTCATCTAATTGAAACTGTGATAAGGATTGTTAATATTACTAAAAAGACCGATACAGTGTCTATCGGCGATGCAGGATCGTAAGTATCTTCTATTAACATGAATATGACATTATAATCTAACTGATACTATAATGATTCATCTTATTTTCAATTTAGAATTGTACATAACCTAGTCAGTGGAAAACAGGGAACTCTTACTAAAGTTACTTCGCCGGCAGAACCAACTACTTACCGCGCAAACAATGGCAAATTACTAGTAGTGAGTGAGATTTGCTAGATTTTTTTTATTAGTTTTTCTTAATCGCGATACTAAAATCGAGTTATTTTTTCTAGGTTGCTAAGCAGTGATTCTACAAGAAACAGAAATGAACTAATACAGCCATATTAATGTTAAGCCCTACCTATATTTTAAATGCTTTTATTTAAATTTATATGTTTCAAAAATTGTATAATATTGTTTAATAAATTTTATAATTATATTAAATTATTTTACCAAATATATTAATATTATTTTAAATAAATCTTTCATTCAAATAACAATAAAAATAGTATAAGATTATTGTTGTAGTCAAGAACTGCCGACAAGAATGATTAAAATGTATTATTCTTAATGTAGTAGTCGTTTGACATAGTAATAGATAAGTCTTCTACACTGAAATTATTCTGAATTTTTTCACGTTTTGTGATTGTGATGGCCAAAGAAGTGATGTGGAACTTTAAGATTATACTCAACCGAATAAATAAGAACTTTGACACCATTTGCTCAAGCTAATGTTTTCTTATATTTTGTTGTAAGTTGTTTATACCGTCTATTCCCGAAAATAAGCCCTAGCGTGATTTTCAGAATTTTTAGTAATATAATTACTCAACCGAAAATAAGCCCTAGTTAAAATAATGTGAAAAATGTACGTGGAAATTTTGTGAAGCCTGGCCTACAAGAAGTTGTGAATTGGGTGAAGAATTCATGGGATAATATAACTGACAGTTGTGTCAAAACGGAAAGTAAGACAGTGTCTTACTATTCGGAAAAAGACGGTATATACCCGATTTTATTTTGCATGGTTTTTTAATAACACGATTCAGTAATTGCGACCAATTATTGGTTTTAATAAAATAAATAAAAAATCATTTATTGTTATAATATTAAGATAAAATATAGTAAAATAACTTAATTTTTATAAATGAATTACTAGTGATCGTTACTTTAACCTAGTCGTGCCGATGGGGTCTATTTGAAATTCTAAGTTTTTGATTTTTCCCGAATAACTCTTTTACTTAAATCTACATGTCACAAAATTTTTGTATCTGTCCCTTAATTGTCCGCAATTGCGAAAAAAATAAAAATAACAATGTTCGTTTATGTTGCAATGGGCGCGATGTTTTTTCTCGCTTGCATCCGATACGATGTGCCAAGTGCGAGTGAAATGTACTAGTGATACGAAGTCTGCGGCGTGGGGCCGTCGATTTGTAGAAAAATCCAAAATATCGACCAAATCATGAATAACTATTTTTATTCTTAGAATAATCTATTTTTTTTTTAAAAGTCAAGATATTGATGAAGAATTCTAAAATATGTTGACTTTAATTGAAATGCTCGGGGTATATTTTTCATTATAAATATACCCCCTTCGGATAACGCGATTGTTTTCGAGCCGCTGTAATGGATCGGTTAATCTTTATACTATCTATACTATTTTTTTGCATTCAACTACGTTCAAAGAAGGAAATCGATGACTACATTGAAGATAAAATATATAGAAATTAGTAAAGACATTTTATGAAGCCTAGGTTGTAAAATATCGTGAGTTAAATAAAGAATTAATTTAATAAAATCGCTAACAGTTGTGACACCAGTGCTTCTAATGCACTACATAAACAAAAAGCGCCCATATAACCCCCCAACAGCCGAAAAAAATTACATAATTTTAAATTGTAAATATGTGGCTAAAACTTCACTTTTCTAACAAACTTTTCTATTCTCTTCTCTCTTTATATATTTGATAATATGCTCAACCTCCCCATTAAACGCCCATAATATTTTGAGTAATCAAAGTGGTTTTGCATCATACTGACAGCGATAAAAATGTTATAAATATATTTTTGATAATAATAAAAATAGTGCACCTTGGGGGGTTAAAAGATAATATTTTTTACATAATTCTTGTTTCACTACTCGCTGACGCACACCTTCGTGGCTATAGATTATTTAATTTTTGATCATATGTAATAATAATTATATAATAATTCCCCTTTCATAATTTCAATTAATTTGTCATATATCTCATCCTTTATTAGTTATTATTGTAAATAAATAATATTATTAATACACAATATATCGAGTATAATAATAATAGTATACATTTATTTTTATTTGTGACGTTTGATAATAAATGAATGAATTGTTTGACGCTGCGAGGGTTGGTACTCCTGCGCGGAGTGTTATGGTGGTGCGGGTGGAGAGCCTGGCAGGGTCCGGGCGCGGGGCCATGGCCGGCGTGTGCGCGCTGCCCCCGCGCCGCGCCGCCCCGCAGCCACCAGGTGAGCCTGGCCACTGCCGGCCTATGGAGCCCCATCGCCGACTCACACCATATGCAACTTCCAAAATAATCCAATACAAATCCACTACGATTCTTATTTTCAACCTATAAATCTGACATATTTGACAGTTGATAGCTAAAATGTAAATAATTGAAATGTGTGACAGCTAAGCTAGTGAAATACCTCACGAATTCCATCGAACTTCCTATGCTATCGCGTAAAAACAATTGCTTCTTGATAAACAATCCATGTCTAACATCGAGTCATATGAATTAGACTATTGACGATCGGTCCGGGTGTGCCGTTCCATACATATATGCTATGAACATATGTCTTATATTAATATTTTTGTTATAGAGAGCGATGAAGGTATCGAAGCTATTGACGCCGAACAAAAAACTGAAAATGTGCCAGATATAACAAACGATGAAACGGAAAAATGCGATAAAAATGAAAACGACAGTCCCGCTAAAACCATTGAAATAAACGTGAAAGATAATTCGGAGAAAGGGAGTGAGGAGTCGACGAATCTAAAAGAAACGACGGATGCCGACAAGGACGATGATAAATCATCTAGAAGATCGTCAACAGAAAAACAAAATTCACCATCAAACGCGCAAGAGATGTCGGCGGCGGTGAATGACGAAAGTGTTGCATTTAAAGATGACGCATCTGGAGAATCTGAGACTGAAGGCATTGCAACAAACGCAGATGCTGATTTACCCGAAAAGGTAAACATATTTTATTTAATTATTGTACTCTAATTTTTTGTTGTCGTGTTGGTGCACTTTTCTGTGACGTATCTTGACATCAGTAGCCATATTGAATGTTTATTTTAATGTTGATTGTTGAAAAGGTTTCATATGTTTTGGTGTGTGTGAGAAAATGCAAGGAATTTTTGACAAAAACAGCACTGTAATGACAACCAAGCCTTCGTATTCATCGGACGTGATCTTCTGCGACTTCTTTCTATCCCCGAATATAAAAAAAATATATAAACGAGTGACATTTTCCCAACATTGAGGCGATAAAAACAGAATTGTTAAATCCGTTTAACGTCATATCAAAATTAGCGTTTTAGATGTTCTTCGAAGATTGAAATAAGAGCTGGCACAACTGTACGATGTATCTGATGGGGACTTCTTCGAATAAGACAAAATAATACCAAACCTTTCAAACGTCTTAATCTGTTACTGTTTCATATTTATAGATGTATTTAAAACTCTTCTCATATGCATCTTTTGTATAATCATGCTTAGTCATTAAAGCTGGAGACGAAATTAGACCAAATTGTACATATCGACGCAAGAAGACAAGCGTGATGTATCTCAAAAAAATGCTATATAATTGGAATCAGAAAAAAAAACTGCATCGAGTTTTTTTGGTCTCGTTCTCTTATGACGATTTTTTATTTAGATACGACGTTCAATTTTTTAGAATCTTTTCCGCTAAATGTCACAAAAAGATCAAAATCTGCTACTTTTCAGAATTAAATGATTTTTTTAGTACCACAGATACCTCGTTTGTGTTTGTTTGACTAGTGCAAAACAGTTACAACATTCTCTCCGTATCAAATAATAAGGTATTTTAGAGATACAGCATTTCTGATGATCAGGAATACTATGCAAGCTAGACATACAACTCGTTTGAGAATAATATGGGATCTAGTGGCAGATATAGAATTTGAAAGGCCCCAGGCACAATTCAATTTTGAGGCCCCATCCTCAAAATATTATCACTACCCCCCACAATTAATTTTAATTTCTATTGCTTCTTCTCTTTTTTCTTTTTTTATTAGCTTCTCAATGTTCGATATTAGCGAACTCGATGTTACAAATATTTATTATTTTAAGAAAGATGCGGGGGCCCCAGGCGTAATTCAATTTTGAGGCCCCCCCCTTAAATATATTTTCACTACCCCTACACATTATAATGTGTATTGTACGCTCACATTATTTTTACTCAATTTGCAATATTTTGGATACATAATTAATTTCACATCAATTTATGTAAAAAGACAGAGAGAAAAATAATATTAAAATTTTTTAATATATAATATATTGCTTCTTTTTTTTTATTAAATTCTTGTTGATCAATATTAGTGATGTTAGAAATATTTATTATTTTTAGAAAAATTCAGGGCCCCTGCAGGGCTGTATGCCGAGGGCCCCGGTGCCTCGTAGGTAGCTACACACCTGAATCCATGGATCTTGATGTGCAGAATAGTCGGTGCATCATTCAAAATATGACCATTAGGCTAAATTATAAATTATATTATGAAAAAAAAAATGTTTTGAGAGCTGAATTTTGAGGCCCCTTGAAATTAATGAGGCCCCAGGCGCGCCCAAGGTGAAATCCGCCACTAATGAGATCTAATATGGAAATAAACCGAAAGAAGTTGTTGAGTTTTATTATAAAACTGGCGGAGTCTTAGAAATTGCGGTTCAACTTTTTTAGTGTATGAAGTATTAATATTTTAAATCGTTTTTTGACCTCCCTGTAGTTTCCTTTTTTCAGATACAGTAAGATTGCTCTCTTGCGTCGATATATATATACAATTTTAAATAATTTATTTTATTGCTAATGTAATTTCAGACTACCGCAGAAAAGAGACCATTACCAGACGATTCTCAGAGCGAAGAGTGCCCATCGAAGAAGCTTTGTCAAGAATTACAAGATTCATTTACGAAACATGACACGACACTATCGGAATACATCTCCAGTCTGTCGTGCAACAACGACGAAGAATTAAATAAACACACGGAAAATTTAATGGCAGAAATTGAAGTTTTACGGGAGTTGGCGAACGCCAAGGAAGTCGAATGGAATCATTTGCTTCACCTGCGGAAAGTCAAAGAGGAAATATTGCTGCGCATCCTGAGAAAACGTAGCGTTTTATCGATCGAAAAGACGGTGTCCAACATTTCCGAGTTCAACAAGGAACTGATAAACCGACAGATATTAGAATTGAACAAGACGTGCGTCGACGATAAAAACGACGAAGTGCAAAAACTCAAACACAAACCGGGCCCGGTGAGCGGGAACGGCGTACAGTTGAATAGTAGCGGACTGATGATGGTCCCCGTCAGCACCGCCATGTACTGCCAGGCCAACATGAACAACTTCGGCTTCGATAATCACATGAATATGAATCCGTACGGAAATAAAAATATGCTTCATAAACCGATGATGATGCCGCCCGGACATAGGATGCAAGATTTTCCGATGCCGGATATAAACGGTCAAGCGAACCGATTCAATCAGCAGATGGGACGTCAAGGTCCGATCAAAGATGTGCAATCTATCATAGCCGATCATCGACAGAGGCATCCGGAAATGGTGCCTAGACGCGGCCGACGAATGAAGTCGCTCATGAGTCCACAGATGCCGCCGAGAATGCCCGGTCCTCATCAGGAGCCGAGCGTAGCCGATCTGGGATTGCTCTTCGGCGGAGTCGACACAGTAATTATAATTATATTTAAACGAAGACGCATATGCTAGAATTTATTTAACAGATTTATTTTTTTAGAATCCACATTTACCCTCGATCGATGCAGTGTCTCTTCAGAATTCCATTCAACAGGGAGGAATGCCGAACGGGATGAGTTTTAAAGACGTGCTCGTTCAATTTGCGAACATGACGGGACCGCAGCAACCGGGTTGCATGGGGGCTCGATTGCCTCCGCCGCCGCCATATCCCGAAGTAACGTTGCATCCGGTCGGTGTGCCGCCGTCGTCTATTGCATCACCGTTCTCTCCCAAAATGACCCAACAACAACAAACGAATTCCTTACTACACGGAATATTAACCAAGGTAAATTACGACGACATTTATATCTTAAGTTCAAATTAAACTCTCGCAAATCATGGAATATAGGATGATTAAAAGTAATATATGACCCGCCAGTAATGCAGAAATCCCCGTTTTTGTTCAATTCCGATTCGATTTGTTCAATCTCGGCTGTTGCATACGTTTGACGAAAAAAATGGGGATCTTCTGCGTTCGATATTTAACACGTATTTCATTATCAATGTATATTTATTTTTTTACAGTCGCAACCTCGACAGGATAGTCGCTTTTCAACGTTTTCACCTACGTTAGCTAGACTGCTTACGGCGCCCGAGAAAAATTTAGCCTCCAATAATACTTGCCGATCGGGAAATATGGGCAATTCTAATAACTTCATTTCCCAAAAGGTTATATATATATATATTTATTTATTACTTGAATTAACATTTTTTTTTATTATCTTGCCGGCAAACAAATTTAAATATTTTTCACTTTTGGGATTGTACATTTTGTCTCATTATTTTCATCTCTGTAACATTCATTTGCTCACGAAATTATTTAACTTTCCATTAACATAAATTTAACTCTCCCGGCATGGTTGTTATTAATTATCCTTTGCGATTATCATCCTGTATCATGATTTGATAACATTGAAAATGAGTTAAATGTATTTTATTTGTTTTCGTAGGGATGCAGCGAGATTACGATTACGGCCGTACAACCCCCTACGAGCATTAACAACAATAATAATAGTAGTCAGGCAATAAATCGTCATCAACCGGAACCAGTTCAAATGGTAAGTAAATTAAGTGCTAGGTAAAGCCGAAGAAATGATAAGTAATGTGGAAACCTTTCTTGAATCCCAATATTTCGGGCAAAATACACTATTCAGAATTTATCGGGTGTGGGGCAGGAAGGGCTACTGCCCCGAGCCTCTCAATATTAGTGGCCTCAACTTTATTAAACAACAAAATTAGGACAAATAGAAAAAAATCAATGGTTTTTTCACATTTTCCTGTGCTTTCTATTTCCAATGATCTTAAAAAGGCCTCTAAATTATTATTTGCTGTGGACCTTACATTTTTTTTCCATAAGGCTTTACTTATGATACACATTCATGTTATTCAAACCACTTTTTATGCAATTTCTGTTGAACTGCTGATCCGGAGCGCTAAATTAAATATTTCACGCTGGCAGCTAAGTAGTTAACCCATTAAATGCTAGAGAATTAACATAGTTATCTCCCGTACGCGAATAAATTTCCAAATGCAAAAATTTAGCTAAAACTCGATCTATTCTCATACCCATGAATCGAACTAAAATAACTTATGTGTGCTAGTGTGTGTGGTGAATCAACAATTGTCACACTGGTGTGACCGTAGCTGTTAAAGTATTAACAACTTAACGTCCGTCTTTATTTTACCAAATGTTTTTATTGCAATCTATGCTGTTTAAACCAATCTGGCGTAATAATAATAACATAGTTTGAGTTCTCTTTGATTTAAAATACAATCAAACACGGTAACAATTGATTGCGCTTACTAGCGAGAGCGCAGATGTAAAGTCATGGAGAGTTTGATATCCCGCGTTAATAAAAGAAAATGGTGTATAGTATTATTTTTTAAATATAGTCGGAATAATACAGAGAAATTAATTTGCTTGGTCTATGACACGTTGGGAATGCGGTGTGATCATATTCTGACTTGATCCGATTTTGTTTTTAGAAGGATCTCGCTTTTCACATTATTTGAGAAACGAGTCACTATTCATACAAATACATGGTCCTATTCCTGGACGGCATCGAAGCTGTATACTTTTCTCGTCTCAGGGGTTCAAGGATTTGTCCTTGGCATATTGGCATGTATTTTGTCTTGATCTCGTTGATCCTTAGTCCCATGCCAATTGCCTTCCTCTCGTTATTCGCTGGAATCCTTGAGAGCCGCCCGAGATCTGGCCACAATGTCTATGTCATTTGCTAGAGCATCATCCTGTCTCAAACTGAGTTGTGTCTCAAATTCTTCCAACATTGCAAGCCTTACGGTATTTATCAACTTTTGAGGAATATTGAGACTCCTCGTCGCCTCGTATAGTTTCGGCCTTTAAACTGTGTTAAAAATGAATGATCACATCGATTTTATTAATAAAATATTCTTTCATTAATTTTTAGGAGGATTTTGAAGAAACTGAATTAGAGGACGACAGTGCCGATCGACCTTTGGTGATCGACGAGAGCGGTAGAAGCGACGCCGTCGCCGCCAGCCGAGATCTAGGCGGCGGATCCGTAGAACTCGGCGAGAACGAAGTGCCCGAATGTCAGGGATGTCGAAGACGAGAAGCTCAATTTGTGTGCGCCGGCTGCGCCAACCAATGGTATTGCAGCCGCGAATGTCAGGTACAATAAATACGCCGCTGTATTCTCGCATACGATTCGATTTATTAACTGATGTTTTCGTTTGCAGGTTTCCGCGTGGGACGATCATTCCGAGGTGTGCTCCGGATGAATTCCTTTAAATTTAATCTGATTAATTATATAGGGTCATTGAACGTTAGTCGTAAATATAATTTATGTTTCATCGAAAAAAATGTGAAAGATTACGTATAAGTATTACGTGTGGCGATATATATTTGTTTTAAATGTATACAGATATTTTTAATTTTATCGTTTTACCGACGTGACGCACGTGTGCGATGGCAACTTTTGAATTATCATTCTCGATAGATTATTATTATTTTTCGTCTAGTTTGTAAGGACACTGTTTTTTATACTATCCATGTACATTTACGTATAAGCAGCGTAATCAAACAATTTCGGAGCGAATTTATTTTGAAAATTATATATATATATATTCTGTGCAATGATACTAATTTAATTTAAGTTTTTTTTTTATTATCGTTTCTATATAATTTATTAATTTGTGTGTGTGCGTGTGTGGTGCAATGGGCATTATTTAATATTTTCACGATTATAATAATACAAAAGTGCCACGATTAATGAAAAAAAAATGGATTTAAATCAGTTGTATCGTATAATATTCCATTGTGAAGCGTACCGTAAATATTTTATATGCGTTGTGTTATTGGATGTAACGCTTAATCGTCGGATCGTATTTTTACGCAAAGATTTTTTGATAAAAAATAAATATTGCTCAAAAGTTTTCACTTATCTCAATGCATATGTTAATAATGAGTTTTACGAATCAAATTTACGTCGAAAACTGTAGATCGGGGATGAGCAACCTTTTTTTGCAACGTGCCAGCTACAGAAATAAACACTAATTAATATAAATATTATTAAAATTATTAATTTATTAATTGTTACTTTAAAAACGGGTTGGACATGATGAGGTTAAGGGTCTCCCTCCCTCTGGTGGCATGAGCGTTCGAAAAATTTTAATCGGCAATCGATCAAATTATGGAAACAAAGGTTTTCATCAGTCTGTTGATGATGATATTCAAACTCCAGTAAAGAGAAATGCGAAATATAGTCGAAAAACGTTAACTGTGTCGTTTATTTTTCTAATCAAGTAGAAAATATAGATGAGGGGCATAAACACGTCTGCCCCAAACAGAGTTTTACGCAGCAAACGAAAAGTGACCTTCTGTATACGGTAATACGGAACATTTCTCTTTACCTCCACTGACTGACAAACAACAAGACTAGTTCGATTCAGACCAACAACTAAACTGAGGCTAGTAACCACGTATCAAGGGCATATAGAAACCTGCCCCGAACAGGCTTACGCTGCAAATAAATAGCGACTTTCTGTATACGGTAATGCGGAACTTTTTTCTTTATTTTTCGTGGGGCAGTGCCCCGGTTGCTCCTAAAGATGAGCCGGCCTGATTACCCCTATGAGGCTGCGGGACACTTTAAAGGGCCGCATGTTGCGCGTTGCTCATCGCTGCTGCAGATAATATGACAGTAATAACCCGGCCTGACGATTAATCGTTAATCTTTAACGTCCTATCGATAAGGATGATTTTATAGAAAATATATTAGCGAAATTATTCATTAAAAAAAAACGTAACAATATTATAGTGTTCATTCATTCGTATATCGTTTATACAATTCATATATATATATATTAAATATAGTTTGTGCCATGAATTACGATAAAGCCTACCTCGGAATTTATATAGTTTCACGGCCTACCGTTTATGCACATTTAATTTTAACGATTGCTTTATTGAAACCGCAATTAATCGATCGGATCTACCATTTTGTATAAACTATATAAATATGTACGTACTGATTTTCTTTCGTATACACAAATTTTGCATTTGTATCAATATGCAAGCGAGATTTCACCACTGTTGTGGCACTCGATAGTGACGATAAGCCTTTACATGATGTAACCGTTGGTAATTTCGTATAAATTTTGCATCGTAATTGCAAATAAAATTCTCAATAAATATTATTACGTAAGTCACAACATTTTTTTTTTATTATTATTATTGTTATGTAGTGTTTATAAGATGGATTCGATGTCTTTTATGTAAATTATGCAAAATATATATATATATATTGTATATTTTTTTGTTACGATTAAATCTCTAACATAACTTGGCCATTAACGGATAAATGATATATGATAAATTTAGTCGTACGCAACGTTTGATGTTGTTTTATTTTATATTCGATGTGTTTTTCAAAAAAATATACGGTGATGTACTCTCGATGTATTTTGCTTTACCAAAAAAAAAAAAAATTGATAATAATTATATACATTTTCATAATAGCTATAAGTTCCTTATACATTTTTTTTTTTTTTTTACTTAAAATTAATTTGTTTTATCATTTATTGATACTAGTCAATTAATTTGTTACCATTTAATATTTTATATCGGAGCGTGTATCGAACGTCCGACGTGAGATGAGTGAAAATAACAAATTAAACTTGTCGCTGAATTAGATGTGATTGTATTATGTTTTGTGTATATACTGTATGTTATTGTCTTTTTTTTGTGATCTTTTGCACATGATTATCTACCCGTTTTGTATAGTTTTCCTCCTATTTTTATAGTAATCGCCGATTCAATGTATTATATTCAATTATTCACCTGATATGTATTACGTATTATGTTAATATTAGGGGTACCGGAAAGAAATCTTAAACATATTATTACAAAACATAATCTACTTCGTTATCTAAGACGGCTTGCCGTCTTTCAGGCAATTTTTCAATCCCCTTTCTGTAAAAACTTGAGAGATTGAAGTTGAAATATGTATTTATATGATGATTTTCTTTCATATCTTTAAATTTTTTGTCCTTAAAGGAATCTTCAATCGACCTTAAAAGATAAAAATCTGAAGGAGCAAGATCTGGTGAATATGGAGGATGCTTCGGGGCTTCAAAATTTAAACTCTTCATTTTTTCACGAGCTGTCTTTGCAGTTTGAGGGACATTTAATTTTTAGTTTCTCGTTCAATCTTTCGAGTTGTCCACAATAAACTTCTGCAGTTATCGTATTTCCTGGTTTCAATAACTCGTAATGGATAATTCCAGAAATATCGCACCAGACACACAAAAGGATCTTGGGAACAGTAAGACCGGGCTTCGGGATTAGAACCAGGTACTTCGTTTTTCGATAGCCATTGTTTTTTTCATGTCACATTGTCGTACGCAATCCACTTTTTGTCGCTGGTTACAATTTTCCTTAAATACCAGCGAACTTTGCTTCATGACAACAAAGGGAGGCAGGTACACATTCGCTCTTCTTCGTTACTATCGAACAAGGCTTGCAGAATCTAAACACCCATCCGATTTTGCGATTTTTTTTAAATGTTCTTGAACTGTGGACCATGAAGCAGTAACTTTTAGGGATAAGATCCTACTGCAACCTTCAGCAGAAAAAAGAGCGTCGAGGAACAGTACTATAGAGAAAAAAAAACATACAAAGACGTTTACTCCACCGTATTCTGGACAGTCTGATCTCAAATAAGACGCAAAAAAATCCTTTTTTTTTTCGGTACCCCTAATATATCCATATATTTTATTATAAAGATGGATATATACGCTTAACTTTGTTTTTTTAACAGTAAAGTCTTAGTTTACGGAACAATTCCCAAATCTTATATGAACTATATATAATATTTTTCATTACGTTTAATCTACTGTGATTTACGCGCAGGTTTTCAGCGGTGTATCCTATATGTAAACCGAGGTTCGACAGTATTAGTCCAAATTGTTATGTGCCATAAAATTAACAGTTAAATATAATTATTATAGCTGTAAATTTTTGATTATGTGATACAGTTTCTCTCTAATTTTAACATTGCGACAAAATTTATCGTCGTCGTCATCGACGACAACTCCCCCCCGAATTCATTTTGTCGACGACGCAAATACCTAACATTTTTTTTTTCCTATGGTGGGAGATAAAACGACCGTTTATTATTTAGCACCATAATAACGACTGAGGAGACACGATATATATTATCAGTGCGTAAAACATGTAATCATTTTAATTAATCGACACAAATTGTATTTATAGTATGTAAACTTTGCGTTATCGTGAGGAGTCTCGACGAGTAAAATTCATTTTGAACTGACCCACTTAATTAAGTAGTTTTTTTTACGATACAGTTCCTCGAGAAATAGATTGACTGACCGAAGATCAGTCGCGTCGCATTGAAAACAATTGGGTATTTATTTCTTACGCAAGAATCAATATCCGTCACTGTCATAAATATCATTCTGGTGTAATATAAATAAGAACGATTGAATTGATAAAACATGTACATATAAATAAATGATTTCGTAATATTTTTTTTTTATAATTTACCTCAACGATCCTTATACGAATATACGAATTTATTTAAATTCGCGATCCAGTTGTCGTATTTTTTGTTGTGTTGGTACACCTGTCATGGGTAGCCATATTGGTTTGTTGCTTGTTTTTTGTTAAGAAAGTGTACTAAATCGATTAAAATATGCCCATGATTTGCTTTATATGTTGGAGTTGAAATTTTATATTACAGTCAGCCCTCCTATAGCGTTTCCTCTAAATCACTGCATTTTACAAAATTCCTTGTCAACCAAAGTGCATTGACCTTTATTTCGCTCGGCAATGTATTATAGATTTACGAAATATCTAAATTGACCTTAAAAAAACTAGGATTTTGTAGAAAACAGCGATTTACAGAAAACGTTATATGAGGGTTGACTGTATTTCATTAATGCAGAGTTACGATCATCCTCTGAATTACAATTTAGTCATGTTCACATTCGAATTTATTTTTAATTATCATTTCTTGTCGTGAATTATCTTAAAACGTCCCATATAAAGAAAATAATGAGAATTCAATGAGAAATCTACATCGTATAAATTATCCCTAAGAAGAATGAAATTCCATCGAAAAGCGATTTAAATCATTTTAAGTTTTTTAGGATCTGTAAAACGATAAATCGCAGTTTCATTGTAAATGAAACTATTTACCCTACTTGTAAAAAAAGCGTAGGAGCGTATAACCAAATTATCATTAACCGATCCGTCACGACGGCTTGAAACAACCGTGCCGTACGAAAGGGATCTATTTATAATTGAAGATAGATCCTAAGCATTTCAAGTCAAGGTATTGATGAATTTTTCGTCAATACTTTGTCATTTTTTTTTAATGTATTATTTTACGAATAAAAATAGTTATTCACGATATGATGTATAATTTGGTCGATATTTTTTTTTTAACTAATCAATATGACACGTAAATTATGAGCATTCTCGGCGATGTTACGCCGAAGACTGAGGACACGCTATTTTTATTTTGTTTTCGCAATTGCTGTCTATAAAGGTCAATGATTTTTTAAAATATTAATTCTTTTGACTTTATTAGACGTTTAGACGTAAATTACATCTTCTTTATTATCCGATATTCATAAATACTCAGTTCTAAATAAACGCTTGAACGGATAAGTTCGAGACTTTTTCAACTGAGGTAATAGATTGTTTTTCTAAATTAGAAAAACTGCCCACCGTCACTATTAGCGAACAATGATTGACTATGGATGTTAGTATTTGCTATAGACATGGGGGGAAAACGGGGCGAAACGTATTCTATCACGTTATCCTGCCGAAAATTTGCATTATCTTAGAAGACAATTTACATTAACCGATCCGTTACGGCGGCTCGAAAATAATCGTTCGTTCGAAGGGGGTCTATTTATAATAGAAAATAGATCCCCATTTTAAAAAATGGTTTACTCTAAGAATAAAAATAGTTATTTTTGAGATGAATTTTTTACTTTTTTATAAAAATATAAAAAGTTTGCGACGTGTGAGATTTGTATTAAAAGAATTATTCGAGAAAATCTAAAATTTGGGGGCTCAAATAGAGCCAATCGTTCCGAGTTGGTTAAAAACGATATATTATTTTTTGCCACTGGCAATTCGCGACTCGACAACGTTTTTTTTTTATTTAAAATAATAATAACCGCACAAAAGTCGGATAAATACGATCGTTGTCTCGATCCCAAATCGAATCTAATCGTTAGCGTTCGAAAATTCCGCCGTCGAAGCGCGGCAGGTCGACGTCGGCGGTCGAAACGTCCGCGTCAAGTTTGGCCCAAAGGCGCTCGCGCGTCGCCACGCTCCGAACCTCGCGCGTTGGCAACCCTGCGCCCGGCCGCAGATGTAATGATGAAAAGCAAATGGCGGAGCCGAATGATAAGCCCTCTAGAAAGGGTGTAGCCTAATCCGCATGAATCGCGGCCGGCAGTGAGGGTGAGACAGTGAGGGTGGCATGGAGTCGCGCGAGCGGCGCCACCGCGGCGGCAAGCACCGGCCCCGGCGGCGGCGGCGCGCGCCCGCTCGCCAGGCCGGCTGCTCGGACGTCAGCTCGCAGGACCTGTCGGCGCCAAAGGCCGGCGAGATCCAGTCCGAGCCAGCGACCGAAGGAGCGGACCGAGCGGACCGAGCGAGCCGAGCGCGGACGCGCCGAGCGCCCCGACCGCCGACCGCAGCCGCAAGAACGCCGACATGCGACAAGCGCCGCCACCGCAAAACGCCGCCGCTCGCTTTGCTCCGCCTCGCTCGACAGCTTCTCATTGACGACCTGTCGCGCCCGCTATAGGAGAACCGCCGAGCGCCAGGCATCCTGCTCATAAACGTCCTCGGGCACCCCGCCGAGGCCCAAGCCGGCGCCGCCGCGTCGTCTCACCATCGCCAGCGACATCAGCCACACCAGCTATTCGCCCACCAAGACTCCGCCTATAGCTTCTCCCAGGTACGTCCGTCCACATATTGAACATTATTCGATGAGAGGGCATATAATCCCCCGAGAACATATATGCTTCCATTCCATTATAGTTATATATATATATGTCATCGGTAGAATAGTTTAATAATATGTGAGATGTGTTGTGTTCCACGGGTTGTATCGGTGGACAGTAACCGTTGTCATAATAACGTGGTCCTATCCGCTAGTAAGATTAAAGTGATCCACGTGTTATTTCATCGACTGTCATTGAGTTTAAAATGGTAATGTTCCGAAAAATAACCTAAAAATGATTAGAACGACATCCAACAAGTGCTATTCATATTTTACGGTGTCGAACGCGCTATATAACGCAGTAAAATTATTACTTTATCCTCGAATTATGTCTTATCTTATTTATATAATTGAATTATTAGTGAAATGTGAATTTATAAACGTTTAAACTAATATCGGACGACATAATTTTATAATTAAATTGTTTATATGTAAGATTTGCTAATAAAAATTGTTTTATTTGACATGACATTGGGAGCCACGTTGAAATTTTGAAACGTAATACGTTGTCCAATGTTACAAAATAATGATGCGCGGCAGTGATTTATCCGATATTCTAATACATACGATCGAACGGTTTCTTATAAATATAATTTTGTTCAAATCTATTAAAAAATTTAATCGCCGAGCTAATATAAATTCTTATTGGAATATAACTTTGATATATTCCGGTAATAAAATTGAAAATTGCAAAAAAAGTGGATAGAATTTTTATCGCACACATTAATACTCGGTTATGGTTATTCGATCCGACCTTATTTGATTTATCTGACCGTTTTTAACATAAATATTTATTATTTCTAGGAAATGTCCTACGCCGACATCGCCGCACACTCCGCAACAACCTCCGACGAATTATGAGACCGTGGCCATCGACTCGGATCCCGAAGTCGTATACGGGGCCGAAAAAAATTCCATTCAAAGCCCCAAAGAATATTGGCGACAACGTAATTATCCATCCTTAATTTAGTCATCGAACTATAAGTATAAAAACGTGGATATCGACGTAATTAATTTGATTATAGATTCGCCGGCAGCTCACCCGAGTCCTCGGACGCACAAACGGTCCGATAGATCCCATAGAAATAGCGATAGAGAGCACAGACGACATAAATCGACTAAAGATCGAGACCGAGGGAAACACTCTGGACGGTAATAAATCGTTCCTTATTATTTGTATATATCGTCCGTATCGAAATCAATAATGTATATATTTAATCGTAGATCGCATAGCGGCAGTAGGGGTACAAAACGGCGTAGGTCAACCGATAGAAAATCTCATTCCAAGCGGCAATCGTCCCTTAGTAGTCCTCCTCGTCACCGATCGCGATATAAAAGTCCGTCGCCTATCAGGTAATAAACAATATATTTATAATCGATTTATCGTATCGACTTGTCGTATTAATCGTATTTCATCGGCTATTTTTCAGATCTTCAAAGACTACAATCGATATAACCGGTCCCCCGGTCCTTCAAAGAAGAATTGATTTTAAAGAAAAAATTAATGACACTAGTTTATTTGCCGAACTTGTCAAAGACAAGCATAAAAGAGCTAAGGTAATGAAATAAGATCGGCGGCGAGATGCATATTCTCTTATATTTCTTTGGAATGAATTATTAACCAAATAATAACGTCCTCGATTAATTAAATATTAATGTGTATTCTAATATTTGGATTTATTAGAGGGACCAGGAGTTTTGCCATTATTTTCAGTTGGTCTAGTTTGATCTGTGAAAGATTTCTACGTTGGAAGAAACATCTTTGCGAGATTTTACTTTATTTTTTTGTACATAAAAACTGAACCGAACCTAAACTGCAGCTAAAACCTTTAACAAAATTTGTAGAGAATTTCTAAAAGTATGTAGTATTTCTAAATATGACCTGCGAAAAAATCCAAGATCTGAACTGGGAAATTATATCAATCCCGCTGTATTTACAAAACGACATTTCATCCGATTACCATCTTTTTCAATCTATAAATCACCCCCCGAGATGGAAAATAATTCGAAACATTGTTGAAAATCACTTTTTTAGTTAGTTTTTACAAAAAGGACATTGAACATTTAAAAAATAGATGGAAGGTTTTTTTTTTAAACCCATCCGTCACGGCGGCTCGAAAACAACCATGTTGTTCGATATTTATTGATTCTTCATCAATATCTTAGTTTATCAAGGATCAATGAGACCAACATACAACAACTACTAATCTGGACTTCAAAAGCATTTACGGTCCCGATTCCTCTCGAAGAAGATTAAAGTCAAGCTCTATATGACCCTCATCAGGCCCGTCCTAACATATGGATCTGAATGTTGGGCTTTGACGAAACGAGATGAGCGACAATTGGATATCCTGGATAGGAGAATTCTGAGATGAATATTTGGAGCTATATTCGACGACGGGGAATGGCATATCTGAAGCAACGAGGAGCTGTACTGACTACACAAGGATATACCGGTCACAGCTGTTGTCAGAGTGGCCAGACTCTAGTGGGCCGCTCACGTATCAAGGATGCGGAACAGTCGGCCTCCGAAAAGGTTAACAAGTGTCACCGGAGGAAAGGTATACCAAGGCTGAGGTGATTCGACTGTGTACAGAGGGACACTGCATCATTGAAACTTGCCTGGAAGATAAAGCGATAGCGGCAGATCCGATAAAATGGAGAAGGATGTTGAATGAGGCCAGGGCTGTTGCGCCTATGATGAATGATGATATTAAAGCAAAAACTGCAAATTTATAAAATGTTTTTTTGTAAAAAAAACCATTTACCCTTAGGTGAGGTCCATATAGATTCGCAGATCTACTAAGACAGAATGCGAGTGAGAAAAAACACCATAATATGTATACTTTAGACTTTTTTAGGGAAAATCGGGGTCCCCTATAGACCGCATCGGCACGGCTAGGTTAATAAAGTCGAATTATACGCTAGAAAATGATGGTTTAATTTCTGGTCTTTCTAATATGTGCATTTGCATGACGAGATGTATTTATGATCATTGTTTGTCTTTATCACGTCTAAAACTTATTTATATCATTGTTGTTTATTTCTAAATAGAAACTTCAAGAAATTTTGGAAAATAAAGAAGAGCAGAGAGGCAGCGATAACAATACGGTACTATCGTTGGAAGATAACTCTGAGAGTAATTCCAATCCGTGCGCCCCTTCGATGATGAACGAAAATGGTGATACAAGTTTACATGTTCAAAATATGGATGTTGTAGATATTCCTATGCCTAATCAAACCACTAATATTGCTCCTTTAAAACCGCCACCAGATTTCGAATCTGTCAAAACCTTCAGAGACGAAACTGACAATATTTTTAAGGACAATAGCAATGGTGTGGTTGACAATAAAAAAATTATCGGAGGTACCCCCCTACCGCCCATCATCAAGGTATAGACATTTTTTTATAAATATATCCAAATTATTTTTTTTTTTGCATTCGTTGTTTTTTTTTTCATCTTAATTACTAATACGTTAACTGGTATTATTAACATGTTACGAAAATGTATTAATCCCTTGCAGTATCGATTGAAATGTTTACGATGGATTACAATGACAATAATTATTGAAAGCCACGTTTGCATATTCACGTAAATTGAATATATTGTAAAATTGGGCTGGTCCGTTTGAATCTGTCGATGATTGGTCAGCCTCGTATTCTCGTTAGTGACGCCGTGGACAGTAGAGAACCCTCAAGATAATTTTTTCCATTTATTATATATCGTAGAATTATTCTATTGTATCGATGTTTATTCCTTCTTATTCGAAATAAAATTATTCGAGTGGATTGCGAACGTATTTATCTAACGGCGTCGATTTGATTTCAGGTGGACGGGAGCGTGGTGGAAGGCGCGTACCGGAGCCGGCAAACCGCGTCGACGAATCGCCCTCGCAGCCTAACCGGTTTACCGATGCCGCCGAACGTCAGCGAGGCAGATCTCCTTCAAAGTCCGATTAGCACGCCGTCGCCGCCGACCAAACCGCAACGGAAATCGGGAATCATGAATTTACCCATGCCGCCCCGTAAATAAATTATAATATATTATGCATATGAATATATCGGAAAATTATTAACAACGAATTTTCCGCAGTTATTCCCGGCTCGGAAGAATTAAGCGGCGACGAAGACTTCACGCCGCCGCTCAACGCCAGCATCGGATTGAATAATTCCATGAATTCCACCAAAACGGGTAATTCGTCGCCGTTAAAATCGCGTTTACGAAGGCCGCGAATCATCAAACGTAGAAATTCTCGGTCAACGATGAACATAGGAAACGATTGGGGAGAACGTTGTGTCGACGTGTTCGAAGTATGTATATTATCGACGATATATTACGATATTATGCGTACGATATCTCTGATCGTTCATCATTTATTATGCAGGTTATTGCTCAAATCGGCGAGGGAACGTACGGTCAAGTGTACAAGGCACGTGATCGACGGGCAGGTCAACTCGTAGCGTTGAAAAAAGTTAGATTAGAACACGAAAAGGAAGGTTTTCCCATCACGGCCGTGCGAGAAATAAAAATTCTTCGGCAGTTGAATCATAAGAATATTGTAAATTTAAGAGAAATAGTGACTGATAAGCAAGACGCCTTAGATTTTAGAAAAGTGAATAGTCTGCCTAATCTCAATGACAATATTTATCTCCCGATGTATTCTAATCGTTTATTGCTTTGCAGGATAAAGGTTCGTTTTATCTTGTTTTTGAATACATGGACCATGACCTGATGGGTCTATTAGAATCAAAGATGGTAGATTTTAACGAATTACACAATGCCAGTATAATGAAGCAACTACTCGACGGTCTGAATTACTGTCATAAGAAAAATTTTCTTCACCGTGATATTAAATGTAGCAATATATTAATGAACAATAGGTAAAATAATCTATCAAAGATTATCAACTGATAGCGTTCTTAATTTATCATATTATTTGTTATGCATTTTTTAGAGGCGAGGTGAAATTGGCGGATTTTGGATTAGCGCGCTTGTACAATGCCGACGATCGGCAGCGTCAATACACTAATAAAGTGATAACGTTGTGGTATCGACCTCCGGAATTGCTTTTTGGGGAGGAACGCTACGGACCGGCCATCGATGTTTGGAGTTGCGGATGTATTTTGGGCGAATTATTCCTTAAGAAACCTCTCTTTCAAGTATGTCATTGTCTAATGTTAATGTTAAGTCTACCGGAAAGTTCCTTCAGAATCGTTTCTCATCTCTTATGAAAACTGGAAGGTTACGACGCAAAATATGAACGAACCTAAATGTTTTTTGTGTTATTCCGTCAATTTTCTAAGGATCTAAATAGATAATAATCTGAAGGTCTTATGTTCGGAGAATATGGAGGATGTGAATGTACTTTATATAATTCAGTAGTTTAAATCGATTTTAAGATATCTGATTTCAGCCAGCACTGGTCCATAAATCACGTTGATGATTTTTGTGCTCTTGGCGGTGTTTACCTTCTGATCATAAAAACAAGGACTTTGGACTTTGACATTTTACCTTTAATAATAAAATTAAATTTATGACACTAAAACTAAAACCACAGAATAAAACAAATAATGTATGTTTATTTTACCCGTGTCTGGACATAAACAACTCTTGCTAAGGCCATTATATAGCAAGATCCTTTTTTTTACGACACTGGAGGTTAACCCATTTTTTCCTCAAAATTCACGATAATTTCAATTAAATATAATGAGATCTTTACATCTGTTAAGGTTATGTAATACGTGAAAAATGGAGATCAAAGGATTCATGGATGAATGGTGATGAAAATGCAAACATAGTTTAGGAACACATGACACATATTTCTCATTATTGTTACCCGGTATCTATGAACGAAGACAAGTTATGTGGAGATAATGTTCGGACAACTTATTATAAAAACCGGAAATGCGTATGACGCGTGCAGCCCCTCGTACTCCCTGCTCGGCGATCTCTGGCATTGACGGCATTCGCGGATGTCTGATGCCTGCAGAGTATCTGCAGAGAAGCACGCTTCCTGGTGATCTCTGACGAGAGGCCGGCTGGAGGCTCTACGGTGGCATCCCGGTTTGCGGTCTGAAGCCAAAGTCTGCAGCCAGACGTCATGGATGGTGCCGGTCAACTTGTCTGTGGTTAGCAATGTTAATTATACCGGTGTCGATGAGGTTGTCAAAGGAAAGACGAGAGGAGAGTCTCCAGATTCGTCATGATGAAGAATGGATGCCTCTAGGCGACACGCCGGTGTTGTCAAGTCGCAACTTAAAAAAAGGTTAACTAACTATTAAGAACCATACCTGTAAACTAGGATTGGTGTATCCTAGTTTACTGAGTCTGGAACAAAATTGAACCTTTGATCAATTCTTTTATATATAAGAAATGGACGGAACTTTCCAGTAGATTTGATATATTTATCACGGTTTAATGTTTATATTTTTATTAATTATTGTCATAATTTATTACAGGCCGGTGTTGAATTGATGCAATTAGAAATGATATCACGCCTCTGCGGCTCGCCAACGCCCGCGGTCTGGCCGTCCGTTATTAAATTGCCCGGATGGAATACGCTTAAGCCAAAAAAAATATATCGGCGACGAGTGCGCGAAGACTTTGTCTTCATGCCGCCGGCCGCCCTCGATTTACTAGACAAAATGTTGGAACTGGATCCCGATAGACGAATAACGGCAGAAGACGCTTTGAAAAGCTCTTGGCTCAAAAACATTATACCGGAACAGTACGTCGTTTATCGATCGCGACGATTATTCATTTGCATCGATTTTAATTATGTTTTATTTTATTTAATAGAATGACGGCACCGGAGTTACCGACGTGGCAGGACTGCCACGAGCTGTGGAGCAAGCAGCGGCGGAGACAGCAACGGGAACAGCAGGAGGGCACGGCGCCGTCGATCGCCCCGCCCGTCGCTCGATCCGACGCGCTGCCCGCCTAGCAGATGCTTTGGCTCTGCTTCCCAGAGCCTCCATACAACACAAGATTGCATTACACTCCGTGAATCTTCAATCTGGAGGCGTTTGATTTTGAAAACATTCCATTGTGGACCTCGTTATCAATACACAAAAGTTATTACTTATAAAGTTAGTTTGAGATTTAATAAAATTCGCTATTTTGTACATATATAATCTGATGATTTTTAATCGATCCTATTACTCTCTAAAAAAAAATCAAAAAACAATATACAGTACCGCGAGTGAGTGTTTGTGATTTTATAAACAAGATGAACAAATGCAGTCATACTTATTACGAGTGAATAGATAGATGTGCTTCCAAAAAAATAAGTATGTTTAAGAGTAATTAGTCATTTTTATAAATAAACTCTATTAATAATAAATTATTTTCTCCGCACGATGTTAATTTTACATTGGACTGTTGACTAATACAAAAACCGCCGGTGTACTCGACGTTCGATCTATGCGATTGTCGGATGTAAAATTGATACATGATTTGTTATATTTACGTTGCCGGCGTCTCCGCCAGGTAGTGAACTCTTAAACGCTATACCTATGTCTGTTAAATCGTGTTGTTTACTTATTATTTGCATGTGTGTGTGTATCTATTCGACCCGACTGTGATATGTATATTAAATATGAAATTTAACTACATGTAAATATGTAAATTTTACCTAAAAAAAAAGATTATAAATTATAAAATACGAACTAATTGATATATCGCGAGAGCGCAATTATATTGCGCCGACCTAGATATAATATCGATGTGTGTATATATTTTGTAAGAACATCCATGAAATGTGAACATAGATAAAAGAAAATAATATAATTTTTTTTACTGATAACATGATTTCATGTTACGTTGGTAATATATTTTAATTTTTACGTTAGAGTAAATCCTTTCGGCATATAGATCGTCGCCAATAAATAAATTTCAGTTCAATGAAATTATCGTTTTTGTATGAATATATTTGGTCGCTCGCTTCACACGAGCAGCGATCGAAGCCGAATAAAATTGTATTTATGTAAATCATATTTAATCTGTTTTGGACGAACGCTGGGTATAGTTCCTCGAGCCTTCTAAGTATCCTTCCTATATCGAACGACTCGTCGGCGTTATCGCGCACGACGATACAACACACGAGTGCCAAAGTGGATTTTGATGAATGCAATTTTTACGCACCTGAGATGCGATTCGCCACGATCATCACGATTTTTCTCGGCCGTGTTATCTGAAAAATTAAAGAAAAAATCTCGATTAATTATTGTCAGTATCTTGAAAAGATTATCGTTAGTTTGTATATTTAAATTTTGCATGAATCCGTTTAACTATTTTTATTGATTTTTTAGTACAATTTATTATTAGTTATCGACGAATTATAATTTTCTTTTTTTTTTATTGTTTCTCTATGTGTCTTTGAAAAGAATGGAATATTTGGATTACGTCCCCACGCGAAGCATAAAATGTCAATGAAATTGAGCGCAATGTATTTTCGTTCCGGTTTGAATAAGTGTTTAATGGTTAAATATTAAAAATTAAATGAATCTCGCATGAACGAATGCAAACGGCGAACGATCCGTGCTTGCTGCATTCTCCTGCCGTAGAATATTAACGTTGTTTATAAATCAAAATATTTTTCTATGCACCGAGCGGTCAATGGCGTCGATGGGCTTTACTTGACGTCGATACGAGAAAGAGTTGTCGCAATATTTTTCACGTGCGATACATTATTAAGAGGTTATAAAATATTTTGTTATCAAATTGATCTATTTTCTTGTCGTTTTCAATGGTGTTTGTTACAATTGATTAATTCCTCCGATGTTAGGTTTGTATATTCGGATTCAGTTTTTTTTTAACTCCCTAATTAAGACTTGCATATAATTTTTATTTGTGCTTTCAGTGTTTTATTTCAGTTTTTTATTCTTCCAATGTGATGATGAATGACGAAAACAAAGCACCCAGAGCCTTGTTTTGAAAGCATTTCAATTTCATGATTTTTTTTATATTTACTCTTTAAAAAAAGATGTTTTAATAAATGCAATATAAATGATGTACGCTTTTTTTTACACAATTATTCCCAGAAATCCGTAATTTATCTTAGGTCCGTCCATTCTAATAGTATCCCGTTTCCTATCTCCGTAGTTTATCGAGATTCTGCCGAATCTAACCAATTGTCGACCACCGACCCAATAATGTGAAGAAATGAAAAAAAGGCACCAAATCTTCCGACAGCTATACCGAGTCTAGGTAAGTATTGATTAATTATTTTTGTACTAATTAATATAAAATGAATTATTTTTTGGCTTCCAATGCTATTAGGCAGTGTTGATTTTAAACTGAGGTTGAAATAAACTCTCCAAGAAGACTTATAGTCAAGATCTACATGACTTTAACAACAAGATGAGCGATAATTAGATATTTTGAGACGAATATTGGAGCCGTATTCGACGATGGGGAATGGTGTATCCCAATTAACGAGGAGCTGTACCGACTATACAAGGATATACTGGTCATAGCTGTCGTCAGAATGGCCAGACTCCGGTGAGCCGGTCACGTGTCAAGGATGCGGGACAGTCAGTCGCTGAAAAGATTTATGGTTAACAAGAATTCCTATGCTCGGAGGAAAGGAAGACGAGGTTGGGGTGTTTCGACTGTGTTTGGAGGGGCACTGCATCATTGAAACTTACCGGAAGATAAAGCAACATAAAGGCAGACCGGATAAAATAGAGAAGGGTGTTGGATGAGGACAGGGCTGTTGCACCTATGATAATTATGATGGCGATAAAATACGTTCAATAAATTCTTGGAAATGTAATGTTGCTTTCCTCAAGCCGATATTTTATGATAGTCAATTGGATTCTTTGTTTTGTGAAGGTTGTCTGAGATTCTTCCTACTCACTGTGACCTTTTTTGTTTTGTTTAACCTATCCGTACTAATCGGGGTACACAATAGCTATGGGGTCCCAAGTTTTTCTCGAATTACCCTATTTGTATGAATCCTATATGTCACAAACTTTTTGTATTTGTCTAAAAAAGTAAAGAATAAATATCACAAATAATCGTTGCCCTTTATTGTCAGCAATTACGAAAAAAATATAAAATATTCGCTTCTGTTGCCACGGGTGCGATGTTTTTTCTCGCTCACATCCGGTATAATGTGTCAATGTGCGCGTATCATTTACGCGTCAAATTGAATAGTTTAATTACGCGTCAATTAGAAAATATCGACAAAATTATGGAGCATATTATGAATACTATCAAGTATTTAACGCGAAAAACATTAAATAATAAAAAAAATAAACAAATGAATTACTATTTTGATTGACCGCCATTTTGAATACAGGTACGTCGTATTGTCATTTTTTATAAGTTTAATTTTTGATAATTGCATATTTGTTATACGTAATTGGCATTTGATTATATTTTAAAATGGTTAAAACGTTTAAATGCGACTGATTTAAAATAACACGATTGACGTATTTTGATAATCGGAATTGATTCTCGTACCATCTCGTGTCATCAGTTCCAAACTAATTCTGCTATGTCCGATAAATAAACAGACATTGATATTCGAGTGGCAGCAGGCAGCAGGCTCCCATGGGACCGCCAGAGGATATTTCGGTTATATATAGCACCGAGATTATAATCGTCAATAAAATAAAACTGCAATCACGCTCTAATCTCAGGAGAGCTCACGTCAAAAAAAAAAAATCAAATTTTCAGTGTTGCCATGTGTCGCGTCGGGCTGATGTCATAAAAAAATCGTAAGCCTTTCTGCAAATGACGACGCCATGAATTATGTCGCATTAATAGCGTCGAAAGTCACCATCGGCTCGTAAATTGCGTATGTGTGTGATTTTATTTTTTGTTACGCCATTATCGCGTGTCTCGTGTCGCCGTACCGCGGCGCGCGCGGCTCTGCTCCCAAGGGACCGACTGCTTGTTCATCATATTATCTGGCAGGACAAGGCGATGAGCATAAAAACAACAGAAAATACAGCTGTTTTCAATTATATTCAAAATCAGAAATTAAATTGGGATATTGCCCCTTTTAATTATAAAATATTGACCTGCGTAGTAATGCTGGTGGCTATATTTTTTGTAAACTTTTCCTGTCATTGTTGACAAATTGCCTTAAAATTATATTGAAACACTTCCTGTTACTAATCCATGTGGTCCAAATCCGTTTCCGTCACGCAGGCTTCCGCCTTCATCTTTTGTTTCATCCCTCGGGACTTTGAAATTATATAATACATAATACAAACGGAAAATTTAGCATTTAAATATTTTTATTATAGGCCGAATTGATTGACACGCAGAATTTGAATGAGAAATATTTTTTTGATCGACAGCGTTGTTATGGCCAAAAAATTTCCCGCCAGTAAAAAATGGCCAAGCACTACGAAAAACGTGAAATCTTTTCGACGCCCAACAATAAATTCAGCATTCCGCATAGCTACAAATGTCAAGATACGTCATGCACAAGTAAGTGTAACAATATTACCCGCAATATTTAAAAAAAACGATTTTTATTCTGCATATGTATTAAAAAAAATATATATTCTCCATTTTTAACGTCGACGAAATGTATTCTAGTAAGATGAATACATTTTTTATATACTCAACGTTCAAGAGTGTCCTTACCACGATCCAGCTTTAATGAAATGCGTTTATTTTATTAAAAACACTTATTCATATTATTTACGATCGTCTGAAAAGCTAACCGAACACATTGCCGTCTAGAAAATTGTATATATCAATTAGATAATGATATAACAGTGTAATAAACATTCGGCAGGAGCTCTGTATCAAGCGTGCGTTAAGTGACGGAACCAATAATTAAGAGATCAAACCCTCGACGGCCACATGTTAACACTTAATGAGAATTTAAACATAGGGCACAGATTTTTTTTATTATTATTAGCGTATGTGTTACATTCGACCATCAATTATGGTGTTTATTGTTATTTATTTAGGATGTCTGGATTTGCGCTATTATCTGTGTAAATATGCGATTCGATATCTGCTAGATGATCTAGCGTCGGTAACAATTTGAAATCCATATGTGTCTGGTGCCAATACTGTGTCGGCTCTCGACGAGGACAGTCGCACATCCCGAACACTCTCGTAAGCATTTTTTAATATAAAATCGTTTGATATTATCGTTTTGTTTTAAATTAACTGTCGATATAATATTCAGATTAATCGAGATGTCTTTGATGACGGCATTGGAATCCCTGCAAATGGATAATATATATAATTTAAACGAGAATCTATCAAATTTTGAGCTCGATAATATATACGATACTATGAATAATAATACCGAAGAATCGTTGATCTTATCGGACATTTTGCATCAAAACGAGATACAAATGAATCCGGATTATGAAATTGATCGTGCTGAAAATAATCATTATACGTCGAGTAATACGGATTGGATCGATATCGAAGGATTGGACACGTTCTTGATGGAAGCCGCTAACAATTCGACGTGGAATTCCAAAGATTTACCGGATAGAACGATGTTTTGTAACGAATATTGTGAAAAATTTTTCAATGAACCTCCGGTTGTTCCGAACTCGGAACCGGAGCCTATATACGTACTAGAATGGAACATGTTTTCGTATGACGATCGATTTACGGATTATAATAATTATGAAGATGCGACTATTCAGAACGAGGCTGAAAAGATTCAAAATAATAAACATACACCAACTAACGATAACGAAGACAGCGTGTTTCCGTGTCCGTTTAACGGATGTGCAAAATTGTACGCGAAGGCTTCGCATTTGAAAGCCCATTTACGACGTCACACCGGAGAAAAACCGTTTCCGTGCACCTGGCCCGATTGTTCGTGGAAGTTTTCTCGCTCGGACGAATTGACGAGGCATAGACGCAGTCACTCCGGTGTCAAGCCGTACAAATGCAGCGATTGCAGCAAGAGTTTTTCGAGATCCGATCATTTGGCTAAGCATAAGAAGGTGCATCGGAATAAAAACGTTCAGATGAGACATATATCAAAAATCCATAATATTTACCGACCGAGGGGACGCAGATCTACCGCCGGATTATTTTAATATGTTACTTTATTGTTTTAATATCATGTATTATATTTTATTGATAATTTATAAATATCGTATAACCACTATGTAATTGTTTATTTATTTTACGAATATTACCATTTCTTTATTAATTAAATATCACAATCTGTAAACTGTTATAATAAGTTGCTTTTATCTTAATTATTAACATGAAGAGAAAGGATCCAGCGATCCTATCTCCAAGGCGAGAGTCTTATTCAGGCTTTTTTTTAAATATCAAATGTTCTGCTCCTTTTCAAACGCCTCTTCGTACTTGAAATTTCCTCTCTCAGCTGTGATGCCTTTTTGAGATGATTTTTTAGTCTCTGGTTATATTTATTTATGTAGGACTCGATTTGTTCTATCACAAAGGGGACTTTTAAATCATTTCGTTTACGATTACGCCGTTAGGCACAAACCATGGTGCATCTGTGATCATGCATAGCTTCTTAGATTGGAAGCGATCTACTGACTTGGTTTGATTTGGTATAATTTTCCACATTTTTAGCGCCAACGGTGAAAATTTAGGCTTACTTGAAGCATTTTGATGCTTTGTCTGCATCCTCGTGTGATGCCAGGAATGT
The DNA here is from genome assembly GCA_022495035.1 of Philopotamus ludificatus. Taxonomy (NCBI): domain Eukaryota; kingdom Metazoa; phylum Arthropoda; class Insecta; order Trichoptera; family Philopotamidae; genus Philopotamus; species Philopotamus ludificatus. The sequence goes on along the minus strand of JAGXCT010036349.1, from coordinate 42,233 downwards.
CGTTTCGTCTGCATAGCTGGGGATTAGGGTGTTTTCGGTGTTGGGCACATACAGCAGTGTATAGTAAATACAGGGTTGGACCAATTACGCTTCCCTGTGGTACACCAGAATTAATCGGATACAGTCTGTTTTGTACAGTAGTCCTACGTGCCTGACTCTGTCGAAGGCTTGGGTTATGTAAAAGAATGCCGCAGAGTAATACCTTATTTCTTCCAGACCGTCGTGTATTTTATCAACAATTCTGGCTATTTGTTCGACAGTGGAGTGGCTCTCTCGGAAACCGAATTGATGCTCTGTAACGTTTTTTTTATTAAAAAATGAAAGAGTTTTTCAAAAACATTTGACATAATTGGTATCGAGCTTACTGGTCTGTAGGACTCCATTTTATCCGGTCTGCCGTTATGTCGCTCCATCTTCCGGTAAGTTTCAATGATGCAGTGTCCCTCTGTATGCAGTCCAACCACCTCAGCCTTAGTTTTCCTTTCCTCCGGGGGACAGGAAAGCTTGTTAACCATAAGCCTTTTCGGCGGCTGACTGTCTCGCACGTGACCAGCCTACCTGAGCTGGCCACTCTGACAGCTGTGATCAGTATGTCCTTGTATAGTCGGCACACCATTCGGATATGGTATTCTTCATCGTCGAATACGGCTCCAAATACTCATCTCAGAATTCTTCTTTCCAGGATATCCAGTTGTACTCCAACTTGTTTTGTCAAAGCACAGCATTCAGATCTGTATGTTAGGACGGGCCTGATGAAGGTCTTGTAGAGCTTGACTTTAGTCTTTTTTGAAAGGAATCTCGACCATAGATGCTTTTGAAGTCCAAAGTAACACCGGTTTGCCAACATAGTACTACTTCGTACTTCGAAATTGGTTTCATTATTATTTGTAATAAGTGAGCGGAAATATGTAAATTCCTGGATAGCCTCGAAACTGTACTCTTCGACTCTCAGGGGTTCAAGGATTCGTCCATGGCATATGGGCATGTATTCTGTCTTGTTCTCATTGAATCACAGTTCCATGCCAATTGCCGCTCTCACGATGATGATGATTTTGTGTGGCTTTTACTTTGCCATTCTTCGCGTGCTCGTCGTTGTTGGGGTTTCCTCCGACATTTTCGGAGCACACCAAGAACAACATTAGTTGGCTACGTAATCCAGGTGCAGGTTAGCCCACTAGCCTTACCGGGGCATGCAATGTTGGGCCAGCAGACCAACATGCACGCCTTAGCGAAAACAACAACCGGATGCGGCATTGCTTTCATCCGAACGAGTTTCCTCATTATTCACTGGGATGTATCCTTAAGAGTCGTATGACCGGATAATCGGATGTATCCTTAAAAGCCTAAGGAGTCTCTTATTACATCTTTGAGTGCTATGTTAAACGGTAACGTGCAAGAGACTTTAACATCTCTGCCTCATCTGCTTAGTTCGAGGTCACATCTTGTGGTTTAAAGCCCGTTTTTAGATGTTCGGCAAAGATCCTGGCTTTTTCTCTGTCGTTTCTTGCCGAAAAAATAATTTATCTTGTATTTTTACTTTATAATTGGCCCCCGATAGGGTTTGAAATGTTTCGTTATATCAAAATAAAGCAAATGCAATGAAAATTTACATTATTTATTTAATTAAAAAAATATCACATAAAAATATTATATTTTTGTAGATATATAGAAATAGTTAAAAACATATCATACAGTTTTATAACTAAAAGTTGATTAAAATACACTTAATACTATGATATGAATATTATGATAAATAGATGACAAAAAGTCAAAGATAATAATGGATATTACTTGATAAAATACGACATTAATTCTGAGTATTCTAATATCCATAGACACGATGATAACTTGTTCTCTACTAAAGAAAAGTATTAACAATTGTCTAAACTAAACTATATTTACAAATAGTTTTATGAATTACATTCCTTACATTATAAAAAAAATATCACATTATACAATCGTAAATATCACAAATTAGAGATAATAAAAAAAATATTTGAAAAACGTGACTGGTATACGTTAAATATTTAATAAAATTCAGTCTTGAACCGACGAGGGAGTCCGTCCGTCCACGGTCGATTTGGAAGAACTCTTCTTACGGCGACGTCAATCTTCTATAATCAACAAAAAGTTTCAACATAAAATATCTGCGGTTGGCTGCGACGCTGCATCGTTATAAAACTTTCACTTTAACCAAGTTATCACAATTTATGATGATTGAATTTAAGCAAATCTCCGCTCTGGGCTCACAGCCGACACATTTTTCAACGACACAAACAAAAATATTCTTTGGTTCGACGCTCAAGAGTCGTTTGTCTGGCCGTACGTGAAACCCATCACAGCGAACTGATTAATCGATACTCTAAACGATGCAGCGACAATTTCGTCGTACGTGTGCGGGGACGTTTCGATCAGTTGATCGGGAAAGTGGTTCATACCGAGCATACGCCGCGAAGTCATGATAGATCCCAGCGCCAACAGCGACGGTGGCATCAAACACAAATTCACATCTGCAAAATAAACGATAACTTTAATATTTAACACGGACGAATAAATAATGCGGCAAACAAAGCATTTATTTACCTTGTAGGATTACCCATTGACATTTCTCCAGGTACGTGTCAATTCTTACTTTTATTGAGCTGTCAACTTCGGTTGCGCAATCGGCGTCGTAGACGATCGGTAAGCTTTTATAAAACTCGGTGAACGTCGCAACAGTAGGCACCGTTATGTCCCAGTTTACGTTGTTCATGATAAAAAACTCGATATGCAACAGGTGGCATTGCTCCAGCATTTCTACACGAGCGGCTTTACAAAATGTCAAATAAGACGGTGCCGTGCTTCGAGTCAACATCAATTTCGCTGTATACGGATATAGAATTATTAAACTCTGATTATGATAAAAAAAAATATTTTTTTAGTATAAACTCACCGGCTATGAACAAGCAGGCAAAAGCCACAGGCTTAAGCCCTTTAAATGTTATGTTTAACGAGCCCGTAGAAAGACAATCAAACAGCCAAACAGCTGTGTGTAGGACGGCATTGCCCAGCTCTAAATCAACACTGACCTTTCTCAATAACTTCAATATACTATTGCGGAAGAAATCCTGAAACAATACATATATTCAATATAATCAAAATAAAAAATGATTAAAATATGTGGTAAAGCATTACCTCTAAATATATGGGCGCTCCGAACGCTTTCCGTGCAGTTTGCTTCTCCAGCAGGCTTTGGAGGTAGAGAACGTCATCAGCGGTAGTACGTGCGCCCATGGTGGCTGGCAGCGTGCGAATGACGGACAGTGGCGTGGGCGGGGGAGGGGAAGGGGAACGGTGGCTGCGCTACGCCCCTCTCCAGGCACCGGTGTCTTGAGCAACGCTCGGTCCATCTCGCACGCCGATGACAACAAACAACTGACAGCGACAGTGTTGCCACATCTCGTAATTTTCGCAGTTAAGAAACTAGAGTCGTTCTTCTGTTTTACTTTGCTCCGTTCTATTTTGTTATATATTCATATATTTACCGACGAAAATTATAAACACCTTGAGATATACTATAATACCACTTATTTATAGACAAATAAAGAAAATATATATGGGTACAGAGTCTTGAATCACAGCATCATATATGCGTGCATTTTCATCATTTTAGCTATCATTCGCTTCTTATATAATTTATAAGACTCTTTTGAGATGAGAATGAATATAATACATAAATAAAAAAAAACATGAGTCACTCCTCTTGGAATATTTTAAATTTCTAATTTTATTTTCTAGGAAGCACGCGCATCCGCTCTTTTGTTCTTTTATCTCTAAATTAACACGATAAGTAGTAGCGCGTCGAGAATATCCGGCACCTGTGTGTAGAACTTTAGTTATCGTTCCTGCATATCTAGTATACTTGAAAAGACGAACCACGGGCAATCACTAATACATATTATTTAATGTCGATTTTAAAAAAATTAAATTAATTTTAATAATTTTTTTTTTTTTTTTTTTTTTTTTTAAACTTGCCCCGTCTAATTTTTCCGCGCTTGTGTGCGTAACACAAACTGGCCATATGGACGGCGCGCCCCCGCTACCTTGTATAATCCTATTGTAGTTTCAATGTGGCATTCTCTAAGAATAATTCCCTTTCTTATGAAAAAAATAGTATTTTGTTTAATCTTTCCAGTCGTTGACAATAAATATTTTTACTTTCCGAAGTGTTAATCCGATTTTTGGTGTCGAAATAGCTATGCGATACGATAGATTTCTTTGTCTCGACAGCGATCTACTTTACGACTACGACTTCATCGATATGTTTAAAATGTTTGTGCACAGTGGATTTATTTGTTGAGAATATTTGCGATAATTGCACACAGTTTGACGGGGATCTGCTTTAAAGGTGGATTTTAACAAGTCCTAATCGAGCATTGATTGTCGTTCTGATTGAAGGCCATCCCATAAACTCATATTGCCCAATTTGAATCTATGGAACCAATAATTGACATCTCATTTCTGTCGGGACTCTTCTTTAAACTACATTAATAGCTTTTGTGGTGTTGATTGCGATGAAGCCCAGATCGTAGAAAAACAGCATACAATTGTTTAAAATGTTATTTGTTGGTTTTGGGTATCTCCAATTCATCTTTACTTATAAAAAACCATTTGTATACAAGTCAAATAAAAAACTATCTACTAGTGTTAGGACTAAAACTGGATCGCAACAAGCAGTCAAAATTGTAGATCCTGTTTTGTTTTAATTTTTTTGTATCATTCTAATATGTATTTGCTTCATTTCAAATTCCAAGTATTGGCTAATGGCGACTGTCTTTTGTCAATTTCCTGGAAACCTAGATGTAAACTTTCTCTTTTTTTGCATTTTATGCGTAACATTCGACGTTTATGATGACGTCATGGCAGCTCGAAAACATCCGCGTCGTCCGAAGCGGGTCTATTTGCAATAGAAAATAGACCCCAAGCATTTCAAGTCAAGATATTGATGTAGAATTCATTCAGACTTAAAAGAGATAAAAAATGGATTATTCTAAGAATAAAAATAGTTATTCGTGATATGTTTCATAATTTGGTCAATATTTTGGATTTTTTTAACTAATTAATATAACGCGTAAGTGACTCACGAACTCGGTGATGTCCCGCCGCAGACCGTAATTGCACATCGTGCCAGATGCGAGCGAGAAAAACATCGCGCTGCTGCCAACAGAAGCGAATATTGTTGTTTTTGTTATTTTTTTCGCAATTGCGGACAATCAAGTTTAATGATTATTTATAATATTAATTCTTTAGACAAATACAAAAAACTTAGTTACGTTTAATACTTGTTTTTTTCAATTGATTTATTTAAATTAGGAAAAACTTGGGGTCAATTACGACGAATAAAATATGTTTTTTTTTGATGAGGCAACGCAGAGGGATCTTAAAATCTCTAATATATAGAATATTTTACCGTATTGTAACGATTTGAATCGTATAAGGAAGTGTTGGGAATAAAAAAAATATGAATAGTTTGGCTATCCGGATTTTATTCTTTAAATATTTATTTCACATGATCGTTTCTATAGTATATGATGATACACATCCCGAAATGCGCAATATGTTTTTTTATTTAAATAAAATACTTTTGTTTCATCTCCGTATTGTGACGTTACCGAATCATTGGACCGAAAAAAAAATATTACGCATTTCGGCTCACAAAAAAAAAAAAAAAAACATATCCAGACTTATCGATAATAACATTTATATATTTTTCATATAATTTCTGTACATAAAACATCTATGGCAATTAATCATTAGTAATCAATAGAAATGTAGTATATTCTATCTTGACGATCGTCAAATACACCGACTATACGTTATTATTATTATTTACCTTAATCTGAAAAACTACTAAATATGAACCGCTAAATATGTACCGCGTCACTAAGAAATATTACACCGCACTCCGCGGCCAAATTCAACATTGGAATAAATATCGAGATAATAACACAATACATTTTCACACTCGGAACTCTCATGCATTATAAGATCACATCAAGATACAATATATAAATATTCTATTACACAAAACACCAAATTCGTATTTTTATTATCCTGTATTTTTTTTTTTTGTATATATAACGTACTTAAAACATGGAAACACATATCTATTGAATGCTATAATATATTTTTTTTTTTTTTAGTATTAAATCACTATGCAAACTAAAGAAGTCTTTTGAGATTCAAATATACCATATCGATAGTTTGAGATGCTGATCTTCCCGCATACCAATCGGTTAGATTTCAATAGTATATATGAGCGATTGCAATTCTCGTCAATATTTGGCACAGAAAGGGAATAAAATATTGTCGTAAACATTTAAAATACGCATCGCAATCGTACGCCACACATTTTGAAATCCCACTCTATGGTTCCGGGATCTATATAGCAATGGAACATATTTATTCAGTCGACAGTGCGAGGATGAATGCAAAAGTTACCGTCTTCGGCGTCAAACGACCGCGATAACTTTTCAATAGATCCTCAAATTTTAAATAACATTGATTTTAGATCGTTTATAGAATAATATATACATTTTTTTTTTAATATACGAAACGTTACCGTTGCATTGAAATATAATCGGCGACGTTCCGCACACGATAAAATAAACGGAGATTCTTTAAATATGTATATCGTATTGTGATATGGTTTCACACTACCGTCAAGTAAGAGAACACACACTGATGAATAAAATTAATCTTAGAGATATATCGTTACGTTTATATATGCGGCAATATTCAAATTCAATTCAATACGGTGTCGTAAAACATGAATCATATTAATTGGCACATTAAAATATATAGATAATAATTAATTAGAGATTTTTTCATTTTTTTTTTAAATAAAAATCTAACATTTTGATCCACATTTTATTCTTATATACTACTGGTTAACATTTACAAATATTGAAACGTAATAACAAAAAAAAAATTGTAAACGATATAATTTGTGACGTTTATAAAATATAATTCGTATATATTAAAAATGGCGTGGTAAATTTAAATCGGAATCAATATCACAGCAAAATTAGGAACAATAACATAAACATATTAAAATAATATCACATAAGACGTTTAGGCCAAAATTTTATTTATATAAATAAATAAGCTAAACGTAAATAAAACTGCGTTTAGGACGGACGTTAAATATCAATTATACAATTCCACAAATGATAACGTAACCGTTACAAGATCAACAAACATAATATCGATAATTTTCGTCAGGTACACGTCTGTAAAAATGAATACAACAACAATATAACAACAGCGGTTAAAATTAACATATTTATGACGATGAATTATATTAAATATATAAATTACGTAGCCGTATGTGCGATGACCGCGATTTTAATCGTCTTCCGACGACGACGTCCCCGGCATCGAGCTGAACCACGCGTCTCTGCTTCCCGGAGAGCACCTGTCAATAATAAAATCGTTATATATTTCGCGTATTCGATTAGAATTTGGTGAACGTTGACGAAAACGTACCGGTTCCGTTTGGTCTTGACCGGAAGGGTGAGTGACGTCGGCAGTTGATTCAAATCTTCGGCCGTGTGTTCGGGCAGAGGACGTCTGTGCAGGGTCATTGTTTCGCACATCTCGCTACCTTCCTCCGACTCGTCCAAATAATATCTGGAATTAAACAACATACATGAATATCCGACTAGTAGCGCCTGTGTGCAGAACTTGCGCCCCTGTACGTCTGGTGTGCTTGAAATGGCAAACTACGGCTAATCACTGGATATATTATTTAATGTCGATTTATTTAATATTTTGAAATTATTCACTCTTGGCGCTTCTCATTTTCTGGCGCCTGTGTGCGCTGCACAATCTGACCCCATATGAACGGCGCACCCCTGCATACGACCATAAACGAACTGATCTCTTCAAAAGAGAATAAAACTTAGAATTCCGTCACATCCAATCAGATAATTTAGTAATCCGACAGATCCAATCTTCCCACACTTATGGGCTAGTCAATTCCTTACGGTAATTTCAAGGCTAAGCCTAAAGAGTTTAGCCTAGTAGCATCTTCTCCTAATAGCAATGCTCGTGTGTTTTAGTCTGTCAGGATTACATAGTCAGGACCACAGAACATGACTGTAATCCTGACAGACTAACCTAAAGATATAATAGGTGAAGAGAAAAGAAATGTAATTCTTTGGGTTGCGTTGTTTGGAAATTACTTTGCCGTAGTCTAGTCTTAAATAAACACATCATTATTGGTATTGTTCTAAGCTCTGGTTCATACTCTTACGGTTTTCATGTCTTATATTTTATGCTTACTCTCAGTAAAAACGTCATAGTCGTTAAATTCGAAAAGACACATTTCCGACATTCGTATTTATTTGACAAAGAATTGAAACTGAGACTTCTAGAGTATTCAGAAATGCCAACGATGGTCTACACCCGGGATTGGTAAACTCTTTTTGGAAAGGGTCAAATAGTAAAAATTTTAGGCTTCGACTCATAGAGCAGTGATGGCGAACCTCTTTGAGAAGTGAATCTAATTTTGTTTTTTTTTTTTAATCATATACTAACATATATTTGGTCAAAACCAAATATATGATAGTTTCGCGATCGGGCGGAGAGGAGGTCTCGGTGGATGTGGGGTCCGGGTCTATTGGAGTGTGTTAAATCATTTAAATACCTGGGCACCACAATCACCGAGGACAATTCTGAAATACAGAAATCTCTGCCCGTATACAAAAAGCAGATCGGTGCTATTATGCCCTGTCTAAATTACTGGGAAATAGGTTGCTCTCGAGGCGAAATAAACTAAGAATTTATAAAACTATCATTCGCCGGTGGTAACCTATGCGTGCGGGTCATGGTCTTTGGCAACCCGGGACATACATCGTCTTGATCGGTTCGAAAGAAAAGTGTTAAGATGGATCTTCGGACCGAGTACGGACGAGACTAGTCGAATGAGCATATCGGTCAATGAGGTCATGGCCATGTATGGGGATATACCATTGTCTTCATACATTCGCACACAATGCCTACGTTGGGCAGAAGATGTATCCCGAATGGGCAGTGATAGGCTAATCCATACTATAAACTCTAGGCCTGGGGGAATCCGCCTCGTTGGGAGGCCAAGACTTCGGTGGAGAGACAGGGTTGAGGCGGATGCGTCTCGGGTCAAATAGTAAAAATTTTAGGCTTCGACTCATAGAGCAGTGATGGCGAACCTTTTTGAGAAGTGAATCTAATTTTGTTTTTTTTTTTTTTAAAACTAGCCTTTTATTTTCAAAATCTTTAGTGAGAATTCGTCATTTAGTCAAGTTTTGTCATAAATATTTTAATATTTAAAAAAAAGAGGCCGGTAAAGTGTTAATAATGGTCTATGTTGCGGTTTTACTTACTTTATTTTCGCAAATGTTTTTTCACATTGCTTAGTACTTTCAAGTACAGATATAAATCCCTATGTATATGATTTTATTTGACTGATGGGCTGTTTGCCGATCCTTTAAGCAATTCGAAAGTTACTGAAAAACCATTTAATTTTATGATCACATCGGTGTGACAACTGTCAATTTTCCGTACCCAATAGCGACACGTGCTTTGTGTAAAAGTTATTTGGATGGGAATGTGTTCATTAGATTCATGTGAATATCTATTACCTACGAGTTTCGTTAGTAAATTCGAGTTTTAGCTACGTTTGTGCATTTGCAAGTTTATTTGTGTACGAGGGAAAATGAAAATATCTCTAGCAGTTAAAAGGTTAAGTAATCATCTGTTCTTGTCTATTGTTCAGACATGAAACCTATCGTCTTCTGCGAAGGATTGTTAATGAGGACGAGAAATGGGCCCTTTACAATAAACCAAAGAGAAAAAAAACAATGGCTTTCCAATTCTCCCCAACCTCGACCCCAAAAAAGGTTCTTCTTTCAATTTGGTGGTATGTTTGAGGAGCAGTGGCGGATTTACCCTTAACCGCATAAGGGAAAACGCACCTTTGTCTTCAAAATTCAGGGGCCTTAAAGTTCAGTTCTCAAAATGAACAAAAAATTCCCTAAATTAAATTTATTATAAAGATTTAGGAGTAATACCAATACGCTCCCAAGAACAAGGGTCCCTTTTGTCTGTGATTAATAACTTTCCTCTTCAACAGATGTTACTTTATATTGAATTGCGCACTTTATTCCTTAATGGAATGTACAGCAATCTTTGGAAGCCGATGCAAGGCATCGGGGCCGTCAGACTTTGGGGGGCCCCAGAATTTTTCTAAAAAAATGTTGATCGATTCGATAAACTAATGAAAAAGAAGAAAGCAAAGAAGCAATATAAAATGAGAAATTTTGTTTTTCTTTCTGTGATGTGAAAATAAATATGCTTCAAACACATTGAAAAATATATATATTTATTTAAATCAGGGATGCAAAAAACCGTCCATTTTATGGTAAACCTAATCAAGATTATTGAAAATTTCTTCTATTTTTTAGTAAATATCAAAAATTTTCTATGGGGAAGGGGGCCTCGTAATTGCGTCTGGGGCCTCTAAGTGCTAAATCCACCAATGTTGGGGAGTTTTTTATAATTAATTATTAAAACCTAGTCTGATTATTACAGAAGAGTTGTATTACACCCAATTAGTTAGATCGAGAGCAGAAATGTTAAAAAATCAATCAGTTTTAATTAACACAGTCAGACTATCATAATTTTAGACATCCAAAATTACTTTTTTTTAAATAAAAATGAGTTTCCATTATTTTTCATAATTTATTATTACCTTGAGCCGTTTGCCGATTTGCAATTCTCGCACTCACTATGATAATCATCGGGATCGTCATTCATCATGGTGAGCGATCCGGACTCGTAGCTACAGCCACACGGTGTCTATTGAAAACAAAAACGATTTAATCGACACGACAAATTTATTTAAATAATTTATTGCGTTTTATAATTACGGTATCGGCCGGCGGCATCGGAAGCAACGGATGTCGTTCCAAAGGTCTGCCTAGGGAGCCACTGGACGGTCTTCTAGCAATATCTGCGGCCAATTTCGAAGCGTCACTCTCAATCCGGCCCATATCGCACGGCGAATCGCTAATATTCCGATTATCGTTGCAGCCTTTCATATGATCGTTTGGCACTTTGGAGATATTGTCGTTGACATACCTTAACATATTATCTTTCGGTATCTTAGAACTATTTTCGCTTCTCATATCGTCGTTTGTTAATTTACACGGATTTTCATTGATCAGTCGGGGGTTATTGGTGTCGGCGGAAAATCGGGACGAGCTCGAGCTCGAATGTCTCGGTGCTTCGTCGGCGAATTTCGATATATTGATTTCTCGCATGATTTTTTGTTGTGTAGGCCGTTGCTGCATGTGAATAAAGTTCCTATTATCGTTTAATTGATCTTCCAGCGCTCCGAGAATGCGCGGTATGGTTCTATGCCTGTAAATGTGATCGTGTTACCGTGGTATTATATATGCGTAATGTAAATAAACGGATACGTACTGTCTAGCGGAATCGACGAGATTGGTTGATAAGTTTCTAGGTTGAGTAGACGATCCACTGTTTATTAACGGTTCAATGCCGGAAGATTGCGATGTCGAGTTATAAAGAAAATTATTTCTGTTACACTCAGTCTGTTCTCTGATACTAGATACCCTGTTTCTGTTTGTCACTGCCGCCAGAGAACTCGTTATTTTTAGGGTGCTGATGAAATTGTTATTTCCTGCAATACATTTTCATTAAAATAAACGATATTTAATACGTATCAAATATTTGACGCACTCACCAGCAGAGCTCGTTACTGCGTGTTGAGCTGTGAAGTTCCTGGCGCGATTACTTCCCACGACGACCACCTGTCTGTCGCGCATATCCGCGATAGTGTCGCCGATATTCATTGGGCTGTTTGATAGGTTGTTTAAATAAAACGGCGTCGATAATCTGGTGTTGTTATTGTTGTGATACTGAGTGACGGCGTGTTCGTTGACGGATTGCACGTTTCTTCCCCTGTTTTGAGAAGGAAGGCTCGTTTCCAATCTCATGATGTTCTCCATGTTAGTAGTCGTGTTAAGTGGAAAGCTTCGATGAAATCCAGTCATGTTTGATATACTAAAAAATAAATTTTTAGATAAAGAAAATATTTTGATCGGTTAATAATACGATTTACCTTAGGGCTTCGGCTCGTGCTTGAGCGACGGCTTCGTCGTAGGGCGGAGGAGCTTCGCCGCGTGGAAAATAATTGCCCGGCGGCTTCCAAAGCGATGGGAAATGAACCGATGCATCGTCACATCCTCCACCGAGATAGCCCAGACTTCCGCCGATGTACCTAAATTACAATAATATAATGTCCATTTTACGATAATTATACTATGTGTATATACGCACCCGATGCTGGCCAAACTGCGTTGATCTTCGTTCATCTGTCTGTTTTGATGGCCTCTTAATTTTCTTTGTCGTAATCGGTGTATCATGAAAAACAAGATAGACAGAAATAGAATAACGGTGACCGCGCTCGCTATTAACCGCAATCCAAAGTCTTGATGACCGTCCAACACGGAATCGGGATGCGTCGATAATGCATCATCCAAGCATATGAATTCGCAACACGTATTGCCTTGTCTGAATAGAGATTTGCAATCCTGTAAATCATAAATATTATTCATTGTATCTATATATGATGACAATAAAACTTGTGATTTCTTAGAGTAAGAGCTTACCTGGGGTGGTGAGCATAATACGGCTTTACACCATTTGGGTTGTCCATTTTCACATATGCAAAGTGTGCAAGTGTCCGGACCGGGAATGTAATGTAGGCCAGGAGATATTATCCGGCCGTGAATGTCAGGGCAATCCCCATTGCCTTTCGCGAGATCTGCAATAACATTTGGACGAATGAGACGTGGGATGTTATTGATGTCGCGTATGGTAATGAATCGGACAAGAATGAGATTGCAAATGGATTAAAATCGATGGAGAGGGTCACTGACCGAGCAGGGCGAGGCCTAGCACCAGCAGCTGGGGCAGCTGGGCGGAGGCAGGGAGCCCCCGCCGCCGCCGTCGCATGCCGCTGAGCGATCGATACGAACCAGCCGCCTATGCCACGCTTGCCAACTGCTCACTGACAGCTGCCGCTCAACTGGCAACACCTCGCCTGGCTGGGAAATATTATTTTTAATTTCGATGATTTTTTTGTTATATCTGATGTTAAATGAAGATTTTTTAATTTTATCGCCCAATCAGCGACATACTTTATAGGTTAATATATTTTTTAAATGTTCAATTAATATTTGCATTCATAACTATTGGGGGAATACGAATCCAATATGATTTTAATAAATAAAATCTTAATCGATACATGATTGTCCAATATTAATTAAATAAAATAATGCGTAATTTATTAAGAATATATTATAAAATAATAATAGTAATATTTTCTAAGATAATGCATCTATTAAAATTATTTAAACTTTGCAATCAAATTATTGGCTGACGCTCAGAGTATATAAGACAATAAAATAAGTTGTCCTCTCTTTCTTGTTGTTTTAAACTAATTATCGATTACTTTTTATAAAAAAAATATATTTTAACATCTTATGATACTTTTTTGAAAAGGCCATGTTATAATATAATAAAAACAACATTATTTTCCATTTACATATTTTTTTTATGCTAAAATAGAAACCATGGAATCGGTGGCGGTTGGTGACTTTTTAGGACCTGATACTAATTACCAGGGCTGTGGAGTCGTTAAAAAAAAGCACAACTTCGACTCCGACTCAGTCTCTGACATTTACTAACAACTCGACTCTGACTCTGACTCCGACTCTGACTCCGACTCCGACTCCGACTAAAAAAGTTTAATTTTGTCAAGCTTTTTTCTTATTTATGCATATTATTTAACATAACTAGGATCAACCAAACAACCCGACAAATTGCAAAAATTTTGGTATTTTACAATAAATGTCATAAGGCATAAATAAAAATAAAACAAGTTCAAACTTTTAATTATTTGCGTTTATTCTTAAACATGGAAGCTCTCAAATCGGAATTAAGGTTTTTAAGAGCGGTTTTGCCATTTCAACATTTAACTCGTAAGTTCGGTCAATTTTTTCCATTATTTTCAATGCATCATAAAATTCAATTTTAAATTATGAAATAGAGTCTCCTTCATCTATAAATGTTCCTTTTCTTTCGACGTGAGAAAGAAGGAAACAACACATTTTCGTAGACTTTATGCATTAAATGGATCTCGGTGATTCACCATATCGGCGCGACTTGTGCCTGCAAGTTTAATATTCGTGCACAATACACATTCTTTATAATAATCTAAAAAAATGTATTTTAAATTTTAACGAAAAAGTAGTCTGAGTCGCTCGTTTTCCACGACTCCGACTCCGGCCCAAACACCGCGACTCTGCGACTCCGATACCACAGCCTTGCTGATTACATTTTACAGGTCCCTAGTAGCATATAGTTGGAGTGGGTGGGGAAGGGGGTGGTCGGTTGTCCAAAGATGAGGACGAGTTATAAAAAAATAATGCATAAGTAAATGATTTGGCCATGTCATTTTCTATCGAATGGATGAACAAATAATTAAGTCTCTAATCTCTTATAGTCGATCTGTATTTATTTTGAATAAAAGTTAATTTAGAGAGAGCCAAACATTCGTTTTTATTTGAATTTTGTGGTTAATTTAATATATACTTTGAGTTTGTTATATTCGTTGTTTAATCATTCTTAAAAAATAAAAGATTCTATAAAATAATGAGTAAGATCTTGGGGACTTCTTTGGGGACTTCATTGCCAAAGCATTCATATAAATCGGATAAATAACAAAAATATACATATATGTATATTCATAATCTAATTTTTTGGTTTTAATAATAAAAATTAGTTTATAATTTCTATAAGAGATATTTATTCATTATGTTACATATTGATTTATACATCTGTGCATAATGAGAGACTTTAATTTTTCTTTTAAAATGATCACATCCTCAACCACCTGCCTCTATACGTAGATTGTGCAAAATTATCATGCCCGAATATTCGCCTTTTAAGACCATGTGATTTTTTTTAATGGGAATTGGCGCTTGTCAACATTCCTCAAATATTGTCATGCAGTATTTTTTCACGTCAATTAACCAACTTGTCGACTTGTGAAGATGTGACAGCAGGAGCGCGAGCATCGTTTTACCATCTGGTCAAAATGACGCGCTCGACGCGACACCCATCACTCGAGACGTGACTCCGCTCGATCCCAATGCCTATCAACAATTTCGCCCCAGATATGCAAACCTTCAACAACGTCTCCAAAAACGTTGATTATTTCACCTCAGAAGTCATAATCAACGACCTGCCGCTGGGAGTGAGAAATCTCCTAACAAAAGTACACCTGCCACTTTGACATTTGCAAATTTTAACCTTGCTTTTAAACCTATTTTTATGCAATTTAACATAACTTATTATCAATTATTGCACGATAATGATATTTAAATGATTGTAAATGCCGATTTTTATCGTATATTTATTTAAAAACGTATTCATTTTAGGGTTTTATTCAAGAAGAAATTTGCATAAGATCTGGCGCTTCTGTTTCATCCAGAGGACGGTTTATATCCAAAACTGATCATCCAAAAGGTCCTCACGATAGGCCGTTATATTTATATATTCAGGGTTCCAATAAGCAATGTATTGAATGTACGTCTAATCGTATGTATATCAATTCTAACGTATTTTTCATTAAATATAATATGAAACGTGTAATTTTCAGCTGCAATCCAGCAAATTGATGAAATTATGAGGTGTGAAATTAATGGTGTTCCACGTCCCAATTTCAATAGGCCAAATGATAATAACGAAAATAATCTATCGTCCGTTAACCAAATGGAAAAATTGTTCATCAGTCTTGATAATGTGCCTGGGACTTTTGATTTACGCAGTAAAATTATCGGACAAGTATAACCTTTACAATATATACGTATAATATTAATTCTTCGTCGTTCGTTATTTTTATTTTGAATATTTTATTGTGTTATCAGGGAGGTTCCAATTTGCAGTACATTCGAACCGAGACGGGGGCGGCCGTTACTTTGAGAGGGCGTGGCTCTCAATTCATCGATCCTCAGTTGGGTCATGAATCACCGGAGCCGTTGCATTTATGTATCGAACATAATCAATCCGAAGGATTAATAGCGGCTAGACAATTAGCCGTTAATCTTATTGAAACTTTAATTCAAGAAATTCAACAAATCGGCGATAATTCACAAAATGTCAATATATCATCTGCCCAGGTACGCCCTCGATATATTATTAATATTTGATAGTAATTGCGTATATAATCTCATGATTATTTATTTTTATAGCAAATTATTAATCTTCCTCCTCGTATCATGGGAATGTCATCGTTATCGGTTCCGCCTTCACAGCAATTTGCAACAGTACCGCAACAACAACAGAATCAAAATATTGATCAGCCCGTTATGATAAGCAATAATCCGTCTGATCCGGTATGTTTTTTTTATTTTATTTAGTGGATTCATCGTTTTTTGTCGAAAACCGGAACTGAACTGAATTTTATTTTTATTACAAAAAAAATATTTTTCAACATAATTACTCGGATCTGAACTGGGACTGGAATGAAGTCTGAAACGTAAAAAATAATGATTTAAAGCCATAAAAAAATGATGAATCCATAAAGTCTCACCATCCATGGAGATCCATTCTGTGGTTGTGTCTCAAAAGTTAAAATTTCAAACCTTTGAAAGAGCAATACTGATAGTTTCTTAGAGATTTAATTATTGGAGAAGAAAAAGTAGACATTTCCAAAAAATCGTTAGACTGCATAGGTTTAATCCTTGATCTCGCTCACTAGTTTTTTTTTTTATTATAAACTAAACAATACTGATCTTTATTTATTTATTTGATGCTATATAATCGCATATTTATTTTTAGTTACAAGGCCAAATTCAACATATAAGAAATCAGCAACAAATTCAGCATGTTCAGCAACTTGGTCAGCCGCAGCAGCAAGTGATTTTGCAACAGCCTCCGCCTTTAGGACGTTCGCCCATCGTTCCTATTCCTCCTCCCGGTCTACATATCCCTCAACATCCGGGACCGATGGTAATTTAATTTTTAAATAATGTCGTATTTATGAATGAATCATTAATGGTTAATTTTTCAGGTGCCTCCTCAGATCGTGCAGCTTCCTCCACCACCCCCTACTGCGCCGAGTTCTGGAAGTGTTTTAGTCGTGGCTCCGCCGCCTAGTCAATCTATTTATTTGCCACCGGATCAAGGCTCGTCGTCGTCTTCGGGCACATTTTCGTTTTTACAAGGCGGAGTATTGTATCATCAAGCGCCGCCGATTCAAACGCAAGCTCAAATCGGAGACGGTCTTCATATAATATCGGCCCCGTCGCAAACAACAATGGATAACGTGAACATATCTATGAATTCTCATACGCAGCCCCCACAGCAGATGATTATAACGCAGGTGCAAATAGATCCGAACAATCAGATCGTCAGTCAGGGCGGGGGCGAACAAATCTCGCACACGTTTCAGCAACCGGTCGTTTCTCAACATCAGAAGACGCAATACCACGTGATCGGCCACGTGCAAAGCGCAATAAATCAAGACCAAGGAAACATTCAGACACAATCCTTGATTCAAAACAGAGAATTTCCGAACATGGACAATTTCACACATTTTACGATTAGCAATCAGACGTCGGTGCCGTCGTCGATGGTGTTGACTTTGCCTTATCATATAACTGCATCCGCCAATACGTCTTCCACGACGTCTCTGCCCGTGTCTCAATTTCAACTGAATACAGTATCGCAGCATCAGAATATACTTATGACGCATTGTGAGCAAGATAGTCTCAAACAAATGCCGAGGCAGTTGATAAACGCGGGACATTTAACTCAGCAGAGGGTCTGCGGCGATCGTCCACCGATGACTGTTCAATTATCGAATAATCAGATCCAGCAAGGACCCCCGGGAAATCCTCCGCCTACCATGGAGCAAATAATACTCAGCCAACCGACGAATAATCCGAATATTATCAATCAAATCTCGCATATTCCACCGAATCAGATAATAAATCAGATGCCCCCGACTCAAATGCAAGGAAACAGTTACAGTATACAAGCTAATCAAGTGATGGTGTCTCAACAGGATCTAAATCAGCTGGCAAACAACCAACAGATGAATCAACTCACTCCGATATCTACGAATAAATTACCGCCGAATCAAATCGCCTTAAACCAATTACCTCCCAATCAATTGCCACCTCCTCAATTACCCCCACCGCAATTAGCTCCCAATCAATTACCCCCGAATCAACTACCGCCTAATCAACTCCCCCCTGTTCATCTGCAACCGAATCAGATCATGACTCAGGAACAAATAAATCATCAAATCACACTACAACCCCCGCCGCCTATTCAATCGCAAATGCCGAGACAGTTAGTAAACCAACCGTATAATCAAATACCTTACGATCATCAACCGATTAGACAAGACAATCAAAATAGGAATAGGCTAAATCAAAATATTAGGAATAGAAAGTTGATTAGGAATAAGAGAAAAATTTTTCCCTGGATTAAGAATAATCAGGAGAAGCAAAAATATCAACACGACTCGCCGTGGTTAAAGGGAGACGGCGTGCGAAATTTTGACTATGACAGAAAAGATGAAGACTTTTGCAGCGATGATTTTTGCATCGACACACGACCCCGGTATCAAACCAACGAAAATTCGCAATCCGACGATAATCGCAAGTCGCAGTTTCGCAATAATCAGGACGGCGATGCGGGACAATTCGATAACGATAAAAATAAATTGCACGTGCCGACGTCGATTGGTCAAAATAATCAACGCAATTTTCAGCATTACGATAATAAGAACGATGGAAAATCGCACGATGCAGCAGTAAGTCGTTTGATTTTATTAATATTAAGCTTACGTGAAAGAAATCCATTAGTTTTTTTTTTCAAAATCAAAAGCATTTATTCAAATATTTTTAAAAACATAATCTCCTTCGTTATCTATGACTGCTTGCCATCTTTCAGGCAATTTTTCGATCCCCTTCCTGTAAAAGCTTGAGAGCTTGGAGTTCAAATATCTATTTATATGATTTTCGACTTTTTTTCCTTGAGGAATGTTCCATCGACGTAAAATGATAAAAATCTTACTCGTTTCTCGTTTAATCTTTCGAGTTAACTTTGGCAATTATCGTATTTCCTGGTTTCAATAACTCATAATGGATAATTCCATGAATATCTCACCAGACGCACAAAAGGACCTTGCGAAGGGTGAGACCGAGCTTCAGGGTTGGAACAGGTGCTTTGTTTTTTGATAGCCATTGTTTTTTTCGTGTCACATTGTCGTACTCCATCCACTTTTCGTCGCTGGTCACAATTTGACTCAAATAAGGGTGAACTTTGTTTCTTGACAACAAAGGAGGCAGGTACACGTTCGCTCTTCTTTGTTGATGATGATGATTTCGTATGGCTTTTACTTTGCCATTCTTTACGTGCTCGTCGTTGGTAAAGTTTCCTCCTGCATTTTGTAGCACGCCAAGAACAACATTAGTTAGCTACGTAATCCTGGTGCAAGTTGACCCTCTGGCCCTACGGAGGGGCCCCTCTTTGGGCCGGCAGGCCAACATTGCACGCCTTAGCGATAGTCTTCGCTAAGGCGTGCAATGTGAGCCGCCGGTTTCGGCATTGCTCCCATCCAAACGAGTTTCCTCGTTGCCGCTACGGCCTGGGAACTGGAGGACGGTGTGACTTTGTTAGGATTGGTAATTTGATGGAGGACGGCTTGAGGAACTATCCCAACATTTGCCCTAGGTGACTAGGGAACCGGGGCAACCTAGCCCGGGATAATCGCACCTCTACACCAGTTACTGATGAGGGAGGCGCTAAGAGGTGTTTCTTACCAGGTCAAATGAACGGGCTGGAGCGGCGAGTGTATTGATTCCATGGCATTGATATTTATTATAATGTGGTCTTCCTGTGGTCAGACTTTTGGTCGGGCTTCTTTGACTGCTGACCCGATCAGATGTCGATGTCAAGTTTATCCAGCCCTGCTTCAGTCTGTTCGTCGGCTTTATTTAGTAGCGCAGGCTTTATTCAGTAGTTCGTAGGCGCAGATGCCTCCGCTCAGTTTCCTCAGCGGGCAATCATTCACAGTGTGGAGCATGGACTGTATCAGAGCACCGCAGTCACATTTCCATTCGGTTGACATTCCCCAATTGTGCAGCATATTGGCGCATCGACCGTGCCTCGTGCGGATGCGGTTAAGTCGACACCACTTTTTCCGCGATAGAAGAAACCCAATTGGAGGGCTGGTTGGGTCTGCGATGCCCTCCTTGTTTTCCAGTGGCGCCTCATTCCATCTTTTCCGCTATGCTGTTGTCAGGCTCTGGGTGAGTAGGGTCTGAGTCGCTGATGTGCATGGGGGGTTTCTGGATTTCAATCTGGCTTGGGGTAGGTGAAGGAGGTCTTTGTTTATGATGAGTCTCTTCTTATCCCTTCCATGGTATCTTATCGGAACAATGTTGCAGGCTAATGGGGTTGACCTTACACAACCTGAGATGATTCTCGTTGCCTTGTTTAGCTCTGTCATACTGGTGCACAGTATTCTGCCGTGGAGTAAGCTAATCCCATCGTTGCGGTTCTTAGTGTTGGGGTGTTTGCTCCCCAGCCAGTGCCAGTCAGTTTCCGTACGAGGCTAACCCTGGATCTGACCTTCATGGCTGTCTTCGTGATATGATTACTATCGAACAACGCGTGCAAAATCCAAACACCCATCCGATTTTGCGTTTTTTTTTAAATGTTCTTGAACTGTGGACCATGAAGCAGTAACCTTTAGGGATATTTCGTTGATACTTAAATGAGAATATGATTCTACTGAAGCCTTCAGTAGATCATCGTCGAATTTTGAGGGTCGTCCCGATCTTGGGGGATCTGCTAAGCTTCTATCACCCCGATTTAAAAATGTTTACTTCACCGTGTTCAGGACAGACTGATCTCAAATAAGACACAAAAAAATGGATTTCTTTCCGGTACACCTAATATGTTTTCTAGCTGCAAATATTTTAATTAATGTTTTTATCAGAATAATCGGAATCGACACGACAAAGGGGACAACGATGAATCGTCGTTGGATTCCGGACAAAAAAGAAAATATGACATGGACGTGAGTCCCTTTCATTTTTTATTATCGTTTTTAATTTTGATTAACACGCTAATGTCGTATTTAATTTTCAGTCTAAGTGGAATAGATCTGACGATAGGGACGGACAGAGGGGTAACAACGACGCGGATAATCTTCATATGAAACGTCGCTTTGAAAAAGACGTCAGTCATAATTAAAATGTGTATTCATTAGGAAAATTCGAGTAAATTTAAAATATGTACGTAATTTCAGAATAATTGGAGCAGTCGATGCGAAAATAATCAGAAAATTTCAGCTTCTATGGAGTTGAACAAAAATGATATGGGGTATGTTATTACTGATTTATGTCTAATATTTTTGTATTGAAATTTGAATCATCGTTTATTCTTCTGTAGGTGCATGGGGTCACTTACGTTTGCAAAATTGCCGTTTATCGATATTATGCTTTTTTTATGAATGATCTTGTGGTTTAGATTATGATTTAATATACACTCAACCCTCCTATAACGAAGAAATCGGAACCACGTAATAAAAGCCAAGGCACTCGTGCAAAATGTAATATGACTTGAATTAATTAGAAATTTTCTACCGAAATCAAAACATCAGAGCGGAGAGAGGGAGGGAGCTGTTGAACTTGTTATAGAAAACCGATGTATAGCAGGAAGCGTTATAGGAGGGTTTACTGTATAATAATTGTTTTTACTTGTTTATATCATTATTTAGAGAGTTGAAGAGCAGAATATAACAAAATTTTGTGGCAAGGTGTATCAATGCATCTATGATGATTGATTATCATCATACTGTCAGAGGAATACAGAGGAGTGTCACATAGCTTTGATCTCTGCAGCAATTTATATTGATTTTTTTTTATACCAATATCAAAGCTATGCGATACAGATATCGATCAATTTATCGATAAACGTCTAAAATATATTTATGATATATAGCGGAACCTCGATTCATCGTTTTAAGGTACTGAATGCGGAAAGTCTCAATTTAATTAATAAGAAAAGAATTTTCTCAAGCTCTCTGAATATGGACTTCTTATCAGATTCACATTTTTCATTTGATTTATCGTACTTTTAACTCTCGTATTTAATTTATCTTAGCTTTAATTGATTTAGAAGTAGTAGACGAAGCTTGCAGCGTTCAAAAATGTGTGACAAGATTAAAATTTTATAACGATAAATCGGGGCTCCGCTTTAATGTCAACAAATACCCTTTAGGAGTGTTCGAGACGAGTATTGTAGCCGGAAATTTAAATAAACAGGCAGAATCACCATTCGCCAAATTTTATCGTATTTAAAATTTGGTTTTTATGAATCGGAAGTATGTGTCTGTTTCTTCACAAGAGCGAGATAGCAGAACGGGTCCTCTCTTGGCAGTAGTACGTGTGAATTACATAATATTTTAGTTTTAAAATAATTAGGGATCCTGAGATACTCTCGACGTCTATTCCTTAACACTGTGACTTACGAAATGAGTCCACAGTTGTTTTTGAGAGTTAGCAGCTGATAAGAGTATTCGACGATCACCACTTGAGGCAGAATTCAAGCTGAACTCTTCAAGCGCAGCTGGAAAATAGAAGAATAATCTATTCGAGACCCATGCACCTTTATAATTTAATTGCACAACAGCTAACACTATCCATTGGTCGTATCTCATTGGTATCTTATCGATCAATATATTTCGATCTAGATATACAAATAAGTATTAAAATTCAGTTTAAAAAATGCGAAAAGAAATGTTATTTTTTTAATGCGACAAAAGGTTTTTCACAGGAACTGTTTTTTCCGTTGTTATCTATGATCTTTCTCCTCAGAATAGACAGTTTTTTAATACCTCAATCGTAAAATAATACGACTCGTTCAACATTTAGACTTTTATTTCGAAGTTAATATTCCATTAACTTCAAAAAATGATAGTCCGAAGGTGCAACATCATGTGAATATGGTGGATGTTGTAGTACTTCTAAATCCAAGTCTCTTATTTTTTTCTGTGTCATCTTTGCTGTGTGTAGTCTTGCATTATCATGCTGAAGAATCTTAGATTGTTTACTAAAACTGATCTTATTAATCGGCCACAATACACCTCTGTTGTAACTGTCTGATCAGGTTTTAGTAATTTAGAGTGAATTATACCTAAACATTCCACCAAATACAAAAGGAGTACCTTTTTCAGTCAATGGTAGCCCAGGGGTAGAACAGGTACCTGAGAATTCTTTGATCGTTGACTAAAACTGATAGTTCCTCGTCTCATTCCCAGTCCCACCTAAATTCCTTGTCTATTTTTTCCAGAGCCTTTTCTAATGATCCTTCATTGGTCTTGTAACAATTCCTTGATTGTTTTACACGGATCAGATTCCTCCAATGAGGTTAAAGTGTCATTCTCATCCTGATTTTAGTTTGTCCATTCGCCACATTTGAAACCATCTATAGCACTGTCAAGGATTCAAGATGTCTCTTGCTAACAGCTCTTCATAACAATACCAACTATACGGTTTTAACTCAACGGCAGCCGGTGATAAACTGGTTTCAAAGTAACGCAACAAAACAATGACATTACTTTTCGCTTTATATATCTCTTTGCTCGTTTTTCTAAAACCTAGAGGCAACGACTCACTTTATTCAGCAATTGCCGCTCACCATATAGGTTCCTTCTGCTGATTACATGAGAACATTTCACGACCTATAGTCAATGTTCTATGCACTTTATGTTTAGTATAGTTCCTTCGGATGATGAAAGGGGCATGCTAAGTCTGATGCACAATGCAATGTTGACAGCAGGGTATGGCAGGTCAACGTGGGACATCTTTAGAGTAAGAGATGGAGTGTGCTGAGGTGGCAATTCGGTACCATTCTGTCCTATCTGCAAGCATGGTAGTTCTGGGCGGGGAGGGAGTCGATTTCACATTCCACGATGTGAGAACACATCCGAAATGGGTGGGGGGTCGCTCCCGACCTTGCTCGGTCAGCCTTCTTCGCTGGTTTAGCAAGTCAGCCCTCGTATGGGGCTAGTTTGGTGTGTCCAAGTCAGAGCCACTCCATGTTTAATACAGCTCCGTCATGAATCATAAATAAAATGTGCAGTTACTAATTTTGACAGGTTCTGATTTTTCATACACTTGTAACATCATCATCATCATTATTTACCACCGACGAGTCACTCACTTGTTGGGTGACCTTACCAGACTCGAATAGTAGTCGAGGCTAGGAAGTCGGGGTCTTACATATATCCTCTACCATTGCTGGTATCGGATTTTACCCTCCTCACTGTGTCTATGCAAATGGGAGGGGTTTGTCTTGATGTTCGCTTTCCTCTTCTCTAGGGGTTCCAGCGTGACGAGCGACAGCTAGGTATGGTACGTTACTTAGGTTACGTTACGTTACTTAGGTTACGTTACGTTACTTAGGTTAC